>PVKU01004293.1:0-151001 GCA_004027475.1 Anoura caudifer | reverse complement strand
TACTCCTTCAAAGTCCCTGTCTTAAACAGGGATTGGAATGCTGCGTTCAGGTGTCAAACCTCACAGCAGGGGGGAGGAAATTTCAAGAGAGAAAAATCTCTTCAGCCTCTTAAGTCACTATATCCCTGCCTCCCCTGAGCTCCTGACTTGGAGCGTGTTCCAAGCTCCAGATGGAAAAGGCGGATTAAGCACTGCTGGGCTTTAACACTTAAACCTTGAGCATTAACAGTTCAGCAAGCAAGGTTTTCCCATCAGAGCTACCGTACTTCCAAGTCCAGCCAGTGATAAGCTCCCAAGTTTAACTCATCTGTGAGAAATATGTATGCATGCTGGCCATAAACTAAAGCACACATCTTAAAGTAGAGTCAGGAGTCTAGGATAAGAGCCAAGTTGAGCCTGCCTTGGCTAGACAAACAGCATTTCTCACATATTGCTGGGCTTAAAAGAATAAAAGTTTTCCCAGCACCAACTTATCAAATATAGTAACAATGAGGCATTTAAGGGAAGAGAGCAGTATCTTTTAAATGCACCTGTTCCTAAAAAAAAGACTCCAAAAAGGTTACTATCTTCTTTTGCAGAAGAAAAATAATTTCTAGGAAGCATTTTCAAACATCTGATTATTGAATTTGAACTCATTATATTTTTTATTGTAATAAATACACAGATATTATTATGCACAACAGACTCAGTTTCAAAAATCTTGTTATAACTCGTTTCAAGATGCTGAATGAAGTATAACCCTAGGTTGCAATATCCATGATCTCATATTTTTCCTTAATAGCTTTTATCTAGAAATTTACCTGAATTCTCAAAAGACCATGGGAAGTGAGACATAAAAGAGGGGAAATACTCTAAGAAAGAATTACTAAAATAATCAAATAAAGTTTCATTAGTATAAAGGGAAATCCAACAGGAGTCTCCTAAAGGCTAATATTTCTCCCTTGTTACTAAAATACACCTAGAAATGAGTCTGTAGTGGGCTCCCTCTGGATGGTATCACAACGGGACAAGGGAGGGGAAAGAGCTGAGCACAGTGATCAGGCAGCTGAATGAATGGAGCAAGGCCAAGACAAGTATAACAAGCATGTGCTAAGAACTGGTGATGAGGAATTTTCCTCTCTTTTGGAAGGCTATAGCAATAATCACAGAAATAGCTACCAGTCCCTGGCACCCACCACAGGCCAGTCACTAGGTCAAGTACTTTCCTTGTAAAAGTCATGTGTACCACACATGAATACTTTTAATCCTTGCATTCTGAAAATGAGAAAACTGAGTCTTGTAAAGGAATGTGTCTTTGGTCACACAGCTAGAGAGTGGCAGAGGTCAGATGAAATCTCTCTCTTGTTTGATTTTGAAGTCCTTACTTTTAATCACACGAGAGAAAGAGATGCTACTGAATATCAGAGACAGAGATAGACAGGACAGAAAACAGTTGCATAAGGTATGTGAGTGACTAAGAGAAGAGAGGGGAGGCGTGAGGAAGGGAAAGGAGGAGAAAACAGGGCCTATCGCGCAGCCACAGGAAATGCCCCAGCCGTGATGATGGGCAGCCTCCCTGTTTGCGCCCCCCAGCTGCGTGACTACTTCAGAACCCTCTTCCGACCTTATACTCTCCCATGCCTTACATATTTCTGCATTCCCACAGATAACTCAAAATCTTTGTTTATGAAACAAAACAAGGGGAAGAGACAAACTGAGATTCAAGTTCCTGCATATTCAGAGATGAATTAATTTTGAGTTGCTGTGAATTAAACTTTACCTGGGAGATATATCTCCAGAGCCCAGACCAAAGTTGGCACAATCACTTTGTTAAGTTCACCTGAAATAAACAAGGCACTAAGTCACGCTACCCTGCCCACTCCAGCAGGAATGTTACAGAAAACTGTGTCCAGAGGATCAGGCAACATAAAATCTTCGGAACTGAGATTTTCTGTGACATATCTCTGTATCTCTGTATCAGTTGGGTCTTTGTTTATTGGGTTTTATTTCCAAACAACAGACCTGGCTCTGCCTACCTTAAGCAGAACAGCTTTATTGGGAAGATATGGGATCACTCAAGGAATTAAAGCTACTAATGAGCCTGCCTTAGAAGGAAAAAGTAAGCAGGCGCCCCACCAGCAGGATCTGATGGACAGTCGGGGTGGCGACACTGCAGGGCACCAGCTCTGACCGCCTGCTCCAGCTCGCACCACTGCACTAGCTCAGTGGTTAAAGTCCCCAAAATGAGAACTGAGTTGGCCTTACTGGGTCACCTGCAGTCCCTCTGTCTAGGAAAGAGCAAGACAACTTATTGGCAGTACCACACCGAAGTTATAAATAAAGGAGAGATGATCGTCTAAAAGAAAGCTGGGGAGAGAGTTCCCCTAAAGTGGGGCATAGATGGAAAATGGGTGCTGAGAAGAAGAAAAAATGCACCACTGCATCCCAGGGCTGTGAGGGACCTCCAGGAACTTGGCTGTTTGTTGGTTTGGGCTGGATTCTCTCATTCGCTCATTCATAGTCTCTGTCTGTCTGCCTCTCTGTTTCTCTCCCTCCCTCGCTGTCTCTGGCAGGGAGAGAGAAGGGAAGAAGAAAGGAACATTCAGAAAGAGCAATGGCTTTCAAAAACATTCAGGGCAGCCATTCTGGCTTGAAAGAATAAGCCTGTGACACAGGCAATTTATTGAGACTTTTGAAATGTTATACTAATAACAGAAATGTTTGTTTTGGCAACTTAAAACAGCTTTCTAAGAGGATGCCTTTTGATGAATGTGGGGCCCTTTGTGTGGCTGACACCTTGATATGCAAATGTGGAAGAAGAGCTGGAGGAGTGGTGTACTTCACAGAAGAGAAAGTAGAGTGTGTCAGATGACAAGGTGCACTTGGCAGTCGGAAAGTACATCCAGGTCCTTCCTGCACACCTTGGACTGCTCAGGACATGTAAGCTGAGGCTGCTGCTTTGGGAAAGCCATTTAGGGTACACATGCCATGACCAAGCTGAGTGAGGTCATCGGCAAAACAAAATAGTAGAACATACATGTAGGGGAGGGACTAGAGAGGACACGAGATTACTAGCATAACTGTCTTGGTACCCAGTCCTTCCAAGTCTAGCCTGTGTCCCTCCTGAAGGACGGCCAGACTTGCAGGCATTGAGTTCAAAGCCATACCCTGCATTCCTTAAAACAAATCCCTATCGAATTGAGCCCATGAACTGGTTTTTGGTTTATTGCTATCAAAGCAATTCCAGTATAAGACACATACCTTTGGTTAACCTGGGGGTGAAGGTAAGCCCAGTGGAGACTGCTGACAAAGTGGACCTTGAGTGTCAAGACAGAGCATTTGACACAAGGAAGAGAAGCCTGTGGAGGAGCCCCACTGTGAAATTCTAGCATCAGAAGCTGCAGGGGTGAAGATGTGAGCAGTGGGGTGCCAGTCCCGACCGATTTGCCAACTCAGGAAAATAACAATTATAAGCAGAGATCTGCAACTTGCAGTAGACATCCCACTGTTTGCCCGCAGCCAGTGTGGGGTGATTCATAACATCGCCCCACCCTGCCTCCAAGGGCCAGCCACCTGAGTGATGAGGACAGTCCTCACTACTTCTCACAGGGCAAGGTGGTGAGGGATTACTGTGATTAACAAGGACACCAGGTCCATTTGCATGATGAACTTGCAGCTTTGGACGGTGAGGAATTATGGTGATTAGCTATTCATAGTGATTAAAAGTTCACTAGGTAAGGCAAGGCTGATGGGCAAAAAGTGATAGAGAAGGGGCGGCCCACTGCAAAGCCAATGGCAGCTGATACAAAGCTGCTAATACGAGGAGCAGGCGACAGACATCAACTGTCATTACTTTGGTTGCATCCACGATGACCCATGATGAACTGAGCTTCCCTGACCGAGAGGAAGAAGGAGAAAAGGCAATAATTAACAACAGCAATGGCAACAACAAAGTGGTCTTGTTTGAGGGATGGAAGGACTGAAATCTTCTTTATCCTGAGCAAATAGGATTAACACTAAAAGAACTCCACTAACTCTACTTTGACTAGATTCAAGGATTGTTGTGTCTAAGAAATACCAATGTAGAGAAATGGCATAGAAAAGTCCTAGCCTAGTGATTAAAAGCTTGGACTTCGAGGTCAGATACATCAAGATCAATCATATTCTTTTACTTTCTGACTGGGACCTTGTGAAGTTCACTCTAAGATTGAAAAATGGAGTTAATATCAGTAATTCTCACCACACTCAAGAAATGTTATCATTGATAACAACAAAACAACCTTAAAATCATTTTATCATTACAATTCCAAGGGACTAGCCTACTTTCACATGCTCCAATGCAGGCTCTACCACCTGGGCATACTTATCAAATTTCTAGTTGATATGATACTGGGAAAACATTCGATAAAATGCATGACAGGATCGCGATTCCAGGTGCTCCTGACTAGCTGAAACGCCACTCCAACTCCGACATAGAAAAACTGAACCCTGTAACTTACTCTGACCCAGCCATCACACTGACCCCTGGCACAGGAAGACTATCGAGAAGCATGTACCCACAGGGGCAGTCTCCACGCAGCAGCACGGTTGTGGGGCCACATTCAGAGGAAGGGTGTGCATCCTCCAGGGGACAGGCAGGAGCAGGGAAGCAAGGGAGCCCCATCGCAGCTGAATTTCAAGCAGAGGAAATACAATGTGCAAATGAATAAAACATTAAATGTCAGGGCATATTTGAGAAACTACAGCAAAAAGTGGTAAGTGAAAAGGGGAAAGGATGGGGAAATAAGCTGGACAAGATATTGAGAGATACCCAGTACTATGTCAAAGAGCTTGGAACTTGTCTTAAAGGCAGCACATAAGGAGTTACTAGATTATTCAATAAATAAATTTTTAGGCACCTATTCTATGGCAGACATTTTTCTAGGCACTGAGAATATAGCTAGTAGCAGAGAAGAGAACCTGCCCTTCTGGGGCTTATATTTTAAAGGAAAAAGGGAATAAAGACAATGAGGATGTAAATAAATAAAACATTTCTTTTTTCAGGCAATAAGAGCTACAAAGATATGAATATGCTACTAAGAAGGTATAACAGGGGAAGGGAATAGCAGACAAGATGCTCCTGGAGCCAGGGTGCTTTCCTGAAGAGGAAAAGCTTGTTATTCGGGTCTCTTTAGGCTGAGACCGAATAACAAGCAGAACCAAGCCAGGCAGAGATCTGGTGGTTCCACCACCCAGAGTGTAGAGAAGGCAAACCTCCTACTTGCGTGAAAGGCACCCGTGAGTTTGGAATGTAGGAGGGAGGACTAGTAGGAGAATTAACAAGAGAAAATGGCAGGAGCCAGGTATCGCCGAGCAGGGGTTCGTGGGCACTGTGAGGCAAACAGCTCTGTGGGCATCTGTGCAACCCCATTGGAGTGTTCGCTGCTGGTGGCAATGACGCGAACTCGCCCCAGGCACTGATAGTGTGCAGGCCAGGACTGCTGGGTTTCCTGTAGCACACAGGAGCGTCCACATGTCAAAGAGGTGTCACTCAACCTACATGACCTTCTAATGTCTCAGTGGACAGTATTTAGATAAGTGGGGAGGAGGAGAAGGAGGAGACAGCAGTGGCAGCAGCAGGAGACAAATTCCAGCCGCGCAGTCCAAACAGCAGGCTCACAGAGTTTGCCTTTTTTTCATGGGCTGCAACTTGTATAAGTGGAGCCTTTCCTTGAAGTCGCTTTCTCTTCTGTCACCAGCCATCTCTTATGTAGTAGCAGATACACCTTTCTTCAGTGTATCCGGTTGTACTTCTGCAAGGGAGAATGCTTCGTGAGTTCTGAGCACCTCCTCACTGGAAATAAGTCAGCAAAGAGCTCTCTCTGCTTGAAGATGTTAAACAGAAAAGTCAGACTGGTGGTGACTGCCAGGCTGTGGATTTACCAGAAGACACATAGGATCCCTTGTAATTCTGAAACCCTACGGAGCTCATGAGTCCTGTGGTCTTTCACCACTAAGTGTGCAGTTGGCTGCTTGTCTTCCTCTGTGCCTGAGGATGGCTCCACGTACCCCGTTTCAGCTATTCAGTGCTGTGTAAGAAACAGTCCCAAAACACAGTGAAGTCCAGCAACAACCATTTCATTATGCTCATGATTTCTAGAGGAACGTGGGCAGGAAATGACAAGACTAGCCTGTCTCTGCTCCCCAGTTTCTGAGCCCCGCTTGGGAAGACCATGAATGGCTGGCGGTGACTCAAATGTCTGGAGATGGCTCAAACCACTGGGGGCTGGAATCATCTGAAAGCTTCCACACTTCCATATTTGGTACCTGTGCTGGGCTTACTCAGAAGCTAGTTTCAGCTCAGACTGCTGAAGTCTCAGGAAGTCATCAGGAAGTCTCTTCCTGGGGCTTAGGCTTCTTCAGTGTGGTGGCTTGAGAGCAGTAACAGTTCCTTCATGGAGGCTTAGGACCTGACAAGCAAGTGTTCCAGCTGAGCCAGGTGGAAACTGCAGGGTCTTTTATGACCTAGCCTTGGAAGGCACCTAGCCTCACTTTTCATATGTTGAGTCTGTCACAAGGCCTGCCGAGGTTTAAGGAAAGGTGCCACAGACTCCTCCTTCCAATGGCAGAAACGTCGAAGAGCATGCAGCTGCATTTTAAAGTTGCCACATTTCCTGTGGAGTTTATTTTTACCTTTTAGATAATAACAATCAAGTTTCTGTTTTTCTTCTTCTTCTACATTTTCTAACTCTGACAGAAGTTATGAGCCCATGTAGCTTACAAACAGACGCTAGGGCTTCTAAGAGCAACAGGGAAGAAGAGAGTGAACCGAAACTTCCTGTGGACATGACACATTTTTCTGGAGCCAAGAGCACACATGCTTTTGGAATAGAACAAAGACTGTCATTCTGGACACCTGCTGCTTCCTTTGAAAGACCCTAGCAGCACCAAGATTAAATTCTGCAGCACTCCAAACCCTGGGAGAAAGTCTTGCTCAAACTCAATTGATTGGACACTGACTTTTAATCCGCTGAAATTTGTACACATTCTACATGTCTTTCAATGCTCTGTTTTGGCTAATTGGTTACATGACATGTCCTCGTTCTCCCCTGGAAACGGTAAACATGCCCAAGCCCAGGAAAAGATGTACAAAGAAAGACACAACTGTGCTTCCCTCTGAGACCCATCAAGTTCAACTTCTGAGCACCAAGGAAAGGAAGGAAAGCTACCTCAGCAAGGGAATTGAAATGCTAAAAGAAGCAGTCCCCTCCTGGCTGGCTGAAGTGCCCTTCTCTATACCAGCCCCCAGCTAATAATTCCTCACTGCATATCAGCAAAGGCTGATGTGATTAAAATCATAAATCGACCCCGTGTTTCAGTGGGAAGGGTATGGAGCTGGGTGTGTTCATTAAGATGTACATCATCACTAAAACTGGGGGCTTTGGTCAAATCATATGCCTTCTCTATGTTTAGTTCAAGCTACCAGTCTTCTGGGTTTAGAGATGTTGACTGACCTTTCAGTTCAAACTCCGAACCACTGAAACGGAAGGCAGGTTACAAATCAACATCCCTGGCATTCCCAGCAGGCAGGAGGAAGAAATGAGCATGTTGCCTGGTCACTGACCAGTCTCCATAATGGTGGTCAGTGAGTTTCAACCACACTGACTAAGCACACGCAAGTGCCACACTGTGCAGCACGTCTCATCTCATTTCTTCCATACGTTACTCCCACTTCATACTTACAGAAACTGAGACCCAGAGAAGGGGGGTAACCTACCCCAAATTACAGTGTTCTGCAGTGGTGGAGCCAGAACTTGAGCCAAGTCTGTATCCAAACCTGGGACTTTCACCACTAGGCAATACTGCCTCTGCTCACGAGCACATGTATGTGAGACCATCTGGGCACGCCCCAGGAGTCCGGAATGGTGGTGTCTTCAGGGTAAGAAGAAGTGAACCTGGCTGAGAAAGTAGAAAGGGGCACTGCGGGGAGAGCGTTACAGGCACAAGGAAGGGTGCGTGCAGGACCTCGAGGCTGCGGAGAGGCAGAGTAAGAGCCCCTTACAGTCAGGAATCATGTGTTCTTGTCCACCATGGAAGCCCTTGCTGCCTTGTACATGAAGAATCATGTACAGCCACATGAAGAATCAATAGAGTACAGTAGTCACAAGCATGGGCTCTGGGGTAAGACTGCCTGTGTCACACTATGGGACTTCAAACGATGGACTTCACCTCTGTGAACTCTGGTTTGGCCCCCTGTGAAAAATGGGAGGTGACAATAGAGTCTGTGTCCGAGGCAGATAAGAGATCACGCGGGTAAAATGCACACATATCCAGCACCAGCCATTGAGTCCGACTCAAAAGATGGTAGCAGTGGTTGTTTACCATTGGGTCCTCAGTAAGTCCTCGCCAAGGGCGAAAGGATGATGCTGGCATGGCGTGACGTGTTACAGGGCAGCGAGGGATGCAGTACGACTACACAGGAGGACAGACAGTGGCTCGAGACAAAGCTGCGCCAAACTGCACACCCTGCTTTGCCTGCCTTCTTCCCCTACTAGTCCATGATCCTAACAGTGACGGTGAGAGGAAGGCAGAGAGAGGTACCACCTTGCGTTTACACTGCAGTTCGCACTTCACGGCACACTTCCGCAGTCATTATGCTACTCGATCTTCCAAACAAATAATAGGGCAAATATATGATGTGTGTGTGTCTTGGCCCCCTTTTGCATAAATCTGCAGAGGCCCAGAGAGTATAAGTACCTGGGAAAAGCCAACAGGATGATAAGAAACAGAAAAACAAACAAAGCCCAATTATTCTGACTCCTGGCTCTTTATCCCTCCGCATGGGTGACGCAGCTCGTGTAAAACTGCAGGGACTCTGCTCAGATCAGAGAGCCGCTGTGACAGGCCTGCTGGCAAATCACCAAACCATGCTTCTTTCCTCCTGGAGTGTGCCTTTACTACATTTCCTTCACTATGTTCGCTAGCTTTTTGTGAAGTATTTAAAAATATTTGTCAGAAAGGCTGACAATGTTCTGTATTTTGGTTTTTTGTTATTACAATTATATTTCCCTCTTTTTAAAAATCCATTCAAAATACCTAAATCCTTGAGGTAAAGAATTTTTAACTAAAAAAAAATACCAGGCTAATATTTTTTAAAGAAAAAACATATTAAAATTATTTTAGCTTATACATAAAAAGCATCTCCTCCTTTCTGCTCTGGTGAACAGAAGTGCACCACATTCACACATCAGTACATCTCACTCTCAGGTGTGGCCTTCACTGTGTCAACAGGTCACGGGCAGAACGAAGTGGGGCGCTTCCAGGCCTGGTCCAGGAGGTCGTCCTCTCCTTCCCCTTCGGCAGCAACGTTAGAAGGTGGCAAATGTGTAACGTAGAAGGGACCTGCATTCCTCAGCCTTAGCTTTGGATGGAATTGCCAACTGCTCTGAAACACCCATTTCAGAAATTAAATGAACAAGAAATGCACTTCTATTATGCTAAGCCACTGAGGCTTATCTGTTTCAGCAGCTAGCATTACCTTCACTAATAAAACCGTGGAAATGGATACAAATATTACAAACCCAGACATTCAGTAAGACCATCTTCAGAATTCGCAGGCTCTACACCTCAATGAGCCTTCTGCCTCTTCATCAGAATTACACTGCATCCCAATGCTGAAAGCAGGTGGTAACGGGTAAGAATTGCAAGACTGCCCATTTACATGGGGCAGGAGTCTTCGCTACCTTTGTGTCCTCAGCACCTCACACAGTATCGGGCACAGGGTGGCTGCTTAATTAAGGCTGACACATAAATGACCACCTTAACAAGCATCATCCAAGGAGATGGCAGCTGGATGGGACCTGAGTGACTAGGTTCTCCAAATGGAAGGGGGTAATTTCCCACAGGCGGCATCTTACAGAACAGGAAGCCTGCCACAACTTGGTTACAGGGTGGCAAGAGACTTCATTCACGTATGTATTCACTTCTTCGAGGCTGTCTGTTGAGCACCTGTGATATGTCTGGCACCACTCCACAGGTAAAGGCACAACAACACAAACCCAGACGAGGTCTCCGTGTTCGTGGCTGTCACACTGGAAGGGAAATGGAACGCACCAACCAGAGTGCATTTCTCTGGGCTACAGATTATTTCGAGCGGATTCTTTTTTAAAAGCGCCTACGCACGCACGGGAAGCTCTGAAAACAGAGAAGTCGCCCTTCTTCGGAAAATTTACATCTGTAAAGGAAACCCGCATTTGTAAGCGCATTTCCCTCTGTATCAGGGTGCCAAGGGTGATGGCAAATCGCAAACAACTCTATCAGCAGAACAGGCACTGACTGCGCAACAAACCGAACCCTTGTGTTTGGCCTTCGAAATCCCCAACATCTTGCTGTTGTGGTTTTTTTTTTTTTCCTTTAGCTCAAGATGGTATTTAAAATGGTAGTTTGGGCCATCTCTGGGAGTTAATCAGTTTTTCTGGGTATCTCCCATGTATACATAAAATATACATGCTAATAACTTTCTGCTTTTCTTTGTCAATATCTTTTACTACATAAGATCTCAGCCAAGAACTCACAGGGTAGAGAGCAGGGTGTCAAACTCATTTTCACCAGGGGCCACATCAGCCTCACAGTTGCCTTCAAAGGGCCGAATGTAATTTTAGGACTGTGTAAATGTAGCTACTACTTAACTAGGGGCAAGGGGCTTGGTGCTACCACCGGGTAAAAACAAAACAAGGGGGATAAAACTAGGGGGAGGGCCAGATTAGGCCCATGGGCCTTGTGTTTGCCACCAGCGGTATACAGGGAAAATTATTTTTCCTCCCCTGTTCACTCTAGTGAATGTCTACGTATATGTTGAAACACTTGCATGCAAACCTGGGTCTCCAGGTTGCCTAGGTACGCAGTCCTCTGGGGACACGTACACGAGTGTGTCAGGTTAGCAAAGTTGTGATGAGATACACATTATGATAATAGCCCATCCTCTCAAAGCATAAGAACACCTGCTCCAAAGCCGTGAAGAAAGGCAATCATCAACTAGAAGCTAGAGAACAAATTAACCAGATTTACATTCACAAAGTTAAATCACACAGGGGAAAAGAAGTCACCACAACAAAACCGAGTAGTAAAGACTGGTCACGTAGTTGAAGATAGCATCAATCCATTCTGCTTCTAAGCTCGTGTTTTCAAAGAGTTAATCATATAATTTGGCCACAGCAACATGAGCAATGGCAGATGTGCTGTCCAACTGACCAGGTTAAGAAAAATAAAGGCAGATGGTTTCAGATTAAAGTCTGATGGCCACACTGCCATGAGAGAACTGATTTTCTGACACTAGGCCAAGGCTCTTTTATTTACTTTATGCTCTAAATTACCTGCCACCTGGTGGTCCAGGGGATTGTTTAGAAGTTTAGCCATGGACAGCGGATAAAAACTTAATTTAGATTCCATGATTTCATTTAAGAAATATTTACTGAGGGCCTACTGTGTGTACAACAACACTGCAGGTGCAGGGGAATACAACCACCACCAGGACAGTAATCAAATAAGTTGACTTTAGACTCTGGTAAGTGCCACGGAGAGAAAAAGACCGGGTGATGGGGGCAGCGGGGCACACAGCATGAGAGTGCTCAGGAAAGGCCTCTCTGAGGCAGTGACATGCTCTGAGAAAGGAAAGATGATGTACTAGTCTTCTATTGTCATGTAACAAATTGCACAGGGTTACTGTCTCAGAGTTTCTCCGAGCCAGGAGTCCAGGTATGAGTTGGCAGCTAACTGCCAGCTGAGTCCTCTGTTCAGGGCCTGGCGAGCTAAAATCAAAGCACTGGCAGAGGTGGTGGTCTCATCCAGGATTTGGGGGTCTCGTCCAGGCCCTCTGCTCGTCAGCCAGATTCATTTCCTCATGGCTGTGTTAATGTGGCCCCCGTTTCCTTACTAGCTGTCAGCTGCAGACAACTCTCAGCTCTGAGACATCATCCTCAGGTTCTTGCCACATGGTCCACTTCTCTTACAATCTGCTTTCTAACAGGCCAATAGGAGAGCATCTCTCTGACCCTTCACCCACTTTTAAAGAGCTCACTTGATGAGATCAGCCCCTGGGAGGCTCCCTGTTGATGAACTCAAAGGCAAATCATTAGTGACATTATCATCAATGTGATACGGCATCATATTCACTGATTCCACCCACAGTCAAAGGGAAGGGACAATGCAGGGCAGGAACACTAGAGGGTGGGAACCTGGGAGGTTTTCTGAAAGCTCTGCCTACCACAGGTGAGAACCAGCCATTGAATATCAGATGGCAAAATGCTTCCAGGCAGAGTCACCAGAAAGAGCAAAGAGGGAACTTGGTATTTTCAGGAAAGGGAAAGGAGGTGGGTCTAGCGGAGCATGGTGGATGAGGCAAGGGGTAGAAGCGGATAAGACAGGAGTCATCGGTGGGAGTCGACCATGTAGGGCCTTGGCGACTATGACAGGGATCTGGACTTCATTTGATGTGTAAACAGAATTCTACTGATGTCACCTGAGACCCCCAATGGGATATTAGACTCACCAAAGACAGAGTAATGCACCCAGTGTTGCAGGAAATGGGATGCATTAGCCTGCGGTGGCTGCCTCTCACTTAGAAATGAGGGCCCATGCTCAGGGGTCTTCACAAGTCTAACATCCATGTTTTCTAAGTCCTATTAAAGAGACTGCTCAGGTGAACATGAAAATAATATGAATGTAATCACTGTCTAGTGTTGGCTGACCTAATTAGAAAGGAATCTGGTTTTCTGCTTCATCCAAACATCTTCTAATGCCCAGGAATGCATCCCTTGGGTCACTTCATAAATTCTAGAAATAACATTAATAATATTTCCAGAAGCAACATACATTTTGTCCTTTGGTCAGGCGAGAACTCACTGTTAGCGTTTTTAGACTTTTCTAGCAATGCAGATTTTCAAAGATAATACCAAGGCAAGAGTGCATTGTTTAGAAATGCTAGCTCATCGCAGCCACATTTTCTTCTCCTTCCTAAGCTGAGGCTGAAGGGGGCTCCAAGTCTGAATTATACAACTAACAGAAACATGACTATGTCCTAACTGACCTGCGAGTCAGGGGTATGTGTGCTTTCTTAGCTTCTCTGAGTGAAGTACTAGCAGGATTTACCAAGGCTTCCCGTGGAGCCTCTGATTAGTAGGAAAAAAAATAAGAAATGATACAACTAAGATTCTAAAACCTGAAGACTCAATAAGAGCTCTTCACTAACTCCTACTTTTTTTATGTGCCTACTCATTAGTGTAATTTCCCAGGTTTCATTTGGACCAGAATTTGTGTTACCAATACAATGAGGCAATTTAAGATCTTTTCTCAACACGACTTTTTGTTCCCATGACTGAGGTCTTCCGTGGTAAAGATAATGTTACATTATTTTCCTCTCAGGAAGTAGGAAAAATTTATTCAGTGAAGTGATCTAAAAATAATCCGTTCTAGAGCCAGTGGCTTCCATGGTTACCAACCAACCCTGTTGATTCTTTGCTCTAACAGGCAACCACAATTGGGGAATCATTTGAATTGGAAACAACGCACACCCAAAATAGCATGAAAGGCCACAGAACAGGGCTGTTCAGCCTTCCATTCCACTAAGTTCAATCTTCTTCCTCACAGCTCCATGAAAAGCATGTACCAGGAAAAGAGGGATATGCTCCTGAAAACTAAATAAAACCTGGCCCCAAATCAATTTCCAGGTGCTGGGAACCTTGCAGGCTGTTATGCTCTGTCAAACCCGCGGTAGCTCACAATGTGGACTTTGCAAATACCATCTTCCCAAATAGCTGCTTATCTGCTTCATTTCTGCTGAAGGCATCAAAGAGGCCTTAGACTTTTTTCCCTTGAGTAAAATTATGCCATGTGACTTTATGTGAAAGTTACACATACGGTATGTCTTTGATGGTTGGGAATGCAGTAATTACACAAGTGTATCTATGTTTGAAAAACTTATGCTCCTATATTTATGTGTTCTTTCATGCATATGAAGTCTCCCAAAATTCTGATACCCCATCCCAACTTGTGTAAAAGAAGAACATATTTTCATCACAGATTCTCAGCTCTAGTATTCCCAAAACATGTTTATTGAAATATGAGAAAAACATACACCAACATATGCATTAAGGTTAATAGTAAGAAT
Source organism: Anoura caudifer (assembly GCA_004027475.1). NCBI lineage: Eukaryota > Metazoa > Chordata > Mammalia > Chiroptera > Phyllostomidae > Anoura > Anoura caudifer. The sequence continues at coordinate 136,879 of PVKU01004293.1, read as the reverse complement.
GCCAAAGATGTAAATTCAATTAACTGATGTCCCAGTGATCTGGACTAGAGTCTTGGGCAGTCAGATCTGACACACATTGGTTCAAAAAATTTAACTGGTTAATAGCAATTAAATTAGCTTAACTTTTTTTTTTTTTCAGCAAAGGTGGTCCTGTGATGCTTTCTTACACTCAGCAATACCCAGCAAATGACTGCCATGTACCAGCCGGTCTTCTAGGCATAAGGGTATGAGTGTGAGTAAGACGGACAAGGTACCTGCCTCACGAGCTTACATTCTAATAGGAAACAGACAAACCAAGGAAGTTCCAAACCGTAATGCATCTGTAACAATTAGGGACATTAAAGTAATTTGACAGAGAGTACAGGGGAGGCTATTTCAGATGGTGAGGTCAGGGAGGCTTCTCTAAGGAGACGTTGAGCTCCTAAGTCTTTAAAGCAGGAAAGTAAATCCAGTCCCTTCACCCAAATTGGCCCAAGAGCTCTCTTTAAAGACTCAAAGCAGGTGAGGCCAGCCATGAAAAGCATTAGATGAAGAGCAGGAAGGGACAGAGAGCAGAGACCTGGGGGTGAGAAAGAACCTGGCTCCACGCAGAACAGAGGAGACAAGCAATCCTAAGGAGAAAGGAAGCCCGGAGCCAGAACGGCCTCGGTAAGGAGCTGAGATGGCACTCTAAGTGCCTTGGGAATCCATTAGAAAAATTAAGCAGAGCAGTAAGAGGATCAGAAATGAGCTTTTAAAGGATGCCTCAGGCTGACTGCATGGACAAAAGCTTGCAATAAGCCAAGATTACCAGCACGGTGACTACTTAGGGGGCCAGTGCGGTACTCCAGGTGGGAGACGATATTGGCCTGGCAAGGGTGGCGACAAAGAGGTAGGGAGGCCAGGGTGCTGTTCCTCAGACACTACCGCAGGGCAGGCTGGGAAATGCTGCCTTTATTTTCCAGATGTGTGCACATGACAGAGTAAGGACATCTTCTATTTATAAATGAGCTGTGTCCCAAAAGTTTATCAGTTATTTTAAACTCAGGCTAGACTTTCCCACAAATATGGTATTAGTATCTCCTGGGGGTTCATATGAATAATGAATCAGTCTACTATTAATACTGGTGATGAGCAGAAAGTCCCAAAGTTCTGCCCTTTTCCCATTATCTGACTTAATCTCAAAGCAGAATGGCTTTAAATGGTCATACTTGTGCCTAATGGCTTTTTTGTTTGTTTTTTTCTGTTGGCCAAACTAGCTGCTTTAGAACATAAATTTTATCCTCTATCTCTCTTCAATAAGAAACAATCCTGGCAATACATAGTATTAAGGTATTTAGAATCACAATGGTCGCATAAATTTTGGTTTACCAGAGTAAAAGCTGTTAGAAACCATTTTTCAGAGGAAGGGGAGCACCTGAAAAAAAAATTTGGTGAGGGCAGGGGGGAAGCTGGTATTTGGGCTCATTAAATCTGAGAGGGTGACTTGTTCTCTGAAAGTGTTTGGAAGGGACTTGGTGAACACCAGGAGGCTGGTGAGGTGACAATGTTTCTCAAGCTCGAATGTTCAGGAATTTCCATGTGGCCCATTTGGGGGGAGTACAGGGACTGGGTTTATCCTCCTGCCTTAAACAACTACAAATATAGGAAAAATACATGAAACAACGGTATCCAGATATTGGAGAAGAGGCAGCACAGGGCAGTGGTCCCTACAGGAAGGAACACCAACTAAGTGTGCCCTATGAGTTTCCTGGCAATCACACCTTCGAAGAGTTCAGAGGCCACAGTGTTGGAAGGTGGAATGCAAAGAGAGTCTGGCTGAGAACTTAAGAGGCTGAATTTAAGGTGGCTGAATTTTGCAGGGCAGAATACTGGAGAGCAGGGGGCTGCACAGAGAGAGGAGCTCTAGAGGGCTGTACAGGGTTTCTCAAGGCTTCAGCTGAGCACTGATTAGTGCATACTTGTCAGAAAACTTCCGGAACCTGGAGAAGGGAAATGGGATAATCTCTGGAGTTCACACATGCTGGTCATAGTTTATGATCACACCAGCCAGAGATGGCAAATCTCTGTAATACCTGAGACATCAGGTAGAGTTCTCAGAAAGGCATTAATTCTGAGGATGTAGAACAAAATTAGCCCTAGATTAAAGGCTACTACCCTGGTTCCACCCCACAAAACTTATTAAAAGCAAGTCTTTAAAGGATCAAACTGGTTCTAAATAAATTATGTCCTAGAACAAAGTACATAAATAGTTAAAGGAATACAAAAAGTCAACCAACATGGTAAAATCTACAATATGTAATATCTAATCAAAAATTATAGGTAGGCAAATATACAGAAAAATAGCACCTATAATGAGAATTTTAAAAAATCAACCAGTGGAAATAGATTCAGAAATAACAGAATTGGCAGACTAGGACATTAAAACAGTTATTATAAATCTATCCCATATGTTAAAGAAAGCAGAAGAAAGCATAAGCATGTTAGAGATATGGGAAAATACATTAAAATTAATCCAAACTGAACTTCTAGAGGTGCAAAATGCAATGACTGAAATAAAAAATATACTTGATAGGATTAACAGTGGTTTAGAGACACTGTTGAAGAAAACATTAGTGAATTTGAGACACAGAAATGAAAAGTATCCAAAATGAAACACACAGAAAAAATTGCAAAAAAATAAATGAACAAAGCAAAAGTGAGTTGTAGAACAACTTTATACTGATACACACACACACACACACACGAGGTTCTTGACAGAGAGGAGGAAGATGAACATTGAAAAAATATCTGAGGAAATAATAGCTAAAAATTTTTCAAATGTGTTGATCTAAGAAAGTCAATGAACTCCAAGATCAAGAGATAGGAAGATAACTACACCTAGATACATCATAATCAAATTGCTTAAAACCAACAGTAATGAAGCAATCTTAAAACAGTCATGAGGAAGCTTCAGTGTGAATATGAATTGCTATGCAGGTTCTGACTCACTAGGTCTGGCTCTAAAATTCTGCATTTCTAACAAGCTCTCAGGTGATCCCAACACTGCTACTGTGATGAACACACTCTTGAGAAGAAAATCCCTAAGATTCCAATGGCCAAACTGTCTTTTTTTTCTGAGTTAATTCAAGATACCAAAAGATTCACAACTGATAGGGAAGGGATAAATCTGGGGAAGCATCAGTGTTTGGTTTCCATCCAGTTTCACACTAGTTAAACATCAGTAAAGAGCTACATCTAAGACCTACTCTCTAAAAAAAGAATTTTTAATTCCTTGGGCCAAGTACAGTAGATATTTTCTGGCTATCAGCCATTCCTTCTTATTCAGTGATTTTACTCTGATTTCCATTTGAAACTTGATCCCCCACTAACTCCCAGGTTATATGCTTTGAGTGCATCATCCCTCCAAATTAGAAGGATGAAACCTACAATTCAGCCCAGCCAGTCAACGCACTAAATTTCAAAAGGGAGGTTGCTCTTCCACTTAAACCTGCAAGAATGTAGGCTGGATCTGCTGCAGTCAGCCTGCCTCCTTTGGAGGAGAGAGAGTGTGTGTAGGCATGGAGTCCGCACAGATGAAACAGAGCCAGGAGAAGGAGACAGAAAGACTAGGTTCTGGTATGTCCAATTAACCCCTAGATCACCCCGTTACTGAAGTTAGACCTATGTCTGAACACCTCAGGTACATTAGCCAATAAACAGTCCTCTTCTTTAAAGCAAGTTTGATTAATATTTTCCTTTTACTGCACATGATCAACCCTAACAGCAACAGAAAAAAATGAAAATTAAATAAGCCTTTGTGCCCTAGCCAAGGAATCTAATCACAATTTATAACACAATTTCTATTCATCAGATCTCCGGATTCTTGGAGACATCTCTTCCCTACTTGCTGTTACAGCGTTTGTGGATAAAGAGGAAATTAGATTCTTCCTGGCTGGGTCAGAGTGGATGTCAGAGAGTCTCTAACACTTTGAGTGTAGCCCAACATTCAGTGACTTGTGTGTCAGAATATTCCTAAAAGTAGATGTCACTCTATCCGGCAAATACGGTGAAAGAGAAGCATAAACACCATGTACATGAACATCTTGACTTGGAAAGAAGACACTCATTAACCAAGACAATGAGCACCTGATTTGCACTTACTTTTTTCCCTTAAAAAAAAAATTACACTGAAATGAGAGTCTCAGATAATTCCCAGACGACGGAAACCTTAAAGCAAACATTATGCATTTCCTCTAACAAGACCGTAGGACACATGGAGTGGAAGAAGCGTCCAGGAAAGTTGTTTTCACATTCTCTGGCCTCAAAGTCCCTGGGGACTGAGTCAGATATTCTTTCTTTACAGTTCTAAGTTTTACGATTCTGGTTAATTAAGGTTACAACAGCCTGAAACAACTGAGGCCTAATATTAATCATAGGCTGCATAATAGGCTAGCGTGGAGTAAACTCAGATGAGCAGAAAATATTTTAATCTGTCCACCACCGCATCCTGTGCCAGACTTCTGGCCATCTCCTCAAAGCTAAAAGGCACGGGGTCCACACCATGACTTCCTTGTTATCCCAAACCACATATAGTAGAAGGCGCCTGCAAACATCTGGCCAAAGTCTGGAGTTCTCTTAGAGCAGACCCACTTGTAGTGTCCTCTGAGAAAAAGTCCAAAGAGGGAAAGGTAAAAATGGGGCTCCAAGGATGCTGGACCATTGGCAGCTTCCAAAACCAAGCACAGACAAAACTTCAAGTGAGGACAGCATCGGAAACCCCTCCACACATTTTGTTTATTATGTGGGTTTTTACGGAGATGGGAGGGGTGGTCATGAAGGAGACTGGTGAAAATAACATAAGTTTGTGTCTTAAAGTCTGTACGTATCTCACCCTGAGTCCCGGTTGTATCACCCAGTTTACTTCCCTGGTGAACACCATTTACCAAATAATAAAATGGCTTGTGTTTGCTGGTCTCTAACTTCTTGTAAGTAACCCTGGGACACTAAAGGTCCAAGCTGCCTGGGAAGTGAGTCTTCATCATCGTCATAATGTAGCTGCTTTCACATAAAATCAAGTTGGTACCTTTTAAATATAATACATTAATTTTTTAATTTTTATTTATTGATTTTTAGAGAGTGAAAGGGAGGGAGGGAGAGACGGACAGAGACAGAGAGAGAAACATTGATTTGTTGTTCTACTTATTTATTCATTTATTGGTTGATTCTTGTGCGTACCCTGACCGGGGATCAAACCCACAACCCTAGCGTATCAGGATGATGCTCTAATCAACTGAGCTACCCGGCCAGGGCCACAATATATTTTTAATTCTAATTCCCACCCACCATCCTCGAACCCAGTAGTGTCCTACAGAACTCACAAGTAACAATCGTTTATTTCCTTCTTTTATTCCTGAAGTAAAAACAGCACTCCCTGAGAAACGAAATCCACTGTGAACAGCCCAAAGAGCCACATTGTCTGCAGTAAGCCCTTGTGCACGTGGGCTCACTCTCTCTAAGTGTCTGGAGTCCGACGCTGCCTTCTCTCCTTCCCTCACACACAAAGAACGGTAGTAGGTGCACTGTGGCCGGAGCAACCATCGTTCTGACAGTTTGAGAAGAGGCATGGTACCCTCCAGAATTCAAAAAAAAATTTTTTTTTCCTATGGAAGAGCAGTAAAGTTTCCACTACAACCCAACGCGATAATAGTAAACCATGGGAGACGGGTTAGTGGGTCGAACCCTGCCAGCAGCTCTCACCAGGAGATTAACAGTGTTACTTGTTCCTGGGCCAAGTGAACCCAGTCCCCAGGAGCTGACAATGAGGGCTCTTCTGGTGGAGACCCCAGAACCCAACCTTGCCTCATCTAACAAGTAGTTTAACAAACACCCTATCTTAAGCCCCTCAAAGAATATAGATTTATTACTGCTTGAGCCCTATGGACCAAACTTTTAATCCTCTCTCAGACAACTCCAGTTTCAAAAATGATGAGGATCTACTTCTTATGTGCTCAGAGATTTCCTGACAGTGGCTCTAAGATTCCTCCTGTTAAGGAGGACAGGATGGTACCATGTTTAATGCTAAAGATGCTGCTTCTCCTCCTTGGAGAGAGAGAGAGAGAGTAGCTGGCATGGAGCTGTTGTCCCATTCCTTCACTTACTCATTCCACATGGATTTAGAGATTTCTCACGCACCAGTGACAACAGTCACCAGCAAAAGTCTCTGCACCTCATGGAGCTGACACACCAATGTAGGGGAGAAGGGGCACCTCAATAAGCAGTGATGAAGAGAACAAAAAATTCAACCCAAGGAGGACTAAGAGCATCGGGAAGCACCCCTGACTCAGGTTTGAGAAGGCAGGAAAGGCTTCCTGAAGCAGGTGGCCTCTGAACAAAAAAGACTGAATGATAGAAAGGAGCCAAACAGGAAATAATAACAGAGAAGAATTTTATAGACTATGAGAACAGCACGTGCAAAGGCCCGGGGGAAGGAGTGACAGTACACTGGGAAAACACACGTAGTTCTATCTGAGTAGGGCAAGAGCTATGACACTGGGGTGGACAAAAAGATGTGGCTTGAGAAGCAGTAGGACTCAAGACCCTTCCTAGTACCTCTTAAGAGCAAAGGAAATATATCTGGTTTAGTTACCACAACCCAAGCTGTTTGGCCAGTGAATTAAGGACACTGTGTTAACAGTACAGTATCTTGTAGAAATAGAAGATCTGAGGAGGAGACTAGACTTTAGTGGCTTCACTTGGTTTTGTCCCAAGGAAGAAATGAGCTAAAAGCCGAGTTGGAACCCAATTACTCAGTGCTGTGGTCGTGGTGGGCAGGGAGGACACAGCACATGCCCCAGCCAGGGTTCCTTAGTCACGGGCCCCTCCCCTCACCTTGCCTTGGCTTCAGTACGATAAGAATAGCCACGTACAAATGAAGTCAACAGCAATGAGGGGCCCAGCGCCACATGACCGAGCTCACTGCACTGTGAGCAAGGTTTGCTGCAAGAGTTTGGAAAGGGAATGATGGTGCAGAAGAAGGTGAATGAGATAACAAGCAGAATGAGCCTAAGAAGGACCTTCTCAGGTTCCGAAGACCTACAACCTTTCCTAACAGCCTTGCTCATACCATAGCTCATATCCCAACGTGTCACTGCCTCCTCCGCCCTAATGTTGCACATTGGGAGGAAACCCCAGAGGGACCAGGTGCATGAATGTGCAACAGGTAATCTGATGGCCTCTCCTTTATAGATGGAGAAACCTGGGCTCAGGGAGATGAATTAACTGTCCAGTTTATACAACTAGCTAATCAATAAATTCTGGAGTCAGGAATCCATCCTCGAGATGTTTGACTGCCAAGTGCATGCTCTTAACCATTGTGTGGTAGCACAGACAAGTTCTTTTCCAGGAAGCTCAAAGCAACACACAGGGCATTGATACCAGCGTCACCTACTTGGGAGCGTGTGCAAGAAGGCTGCAGTCACCTGCTCTTGGAGCACAGCCTTTACTGTGTGAATCGCTATATGGCACAGGCCACATCAGATTATGCCTCCCTCCTCTACTGCCTAGAATAAACCCCAAGTCCCCATGGTGGCCCACCACATGCTCTGTAGCAGCTGCCCACCCACCTCTCCAACCGCATCACATGCCGTCTCCTGGACCACACTGGCCCCCTTCTGGAGCTCTCATGTTACGGTTTCACACATGCAGGACACTACCTGGAGAGGTGAGGCTCCCCCCTCTCCCTCCTCCCAGGCTCATGTATGTTAAAGACCGTCTCCTCTGAACAGCCTTGGGGGACAACCCAGTCTAAATGGCTCCCGGCCCCCAGCCTGCACTCCCTGTTAGCGCTGAACACGTGCCCGCTGGCTCCGCGGCGTCCCTCAGTTACGTACTGCTTTGTCAGCCTCCGATTTCTCTGACTCCCACACCGCACTGCAGGCGTCATGAGGGTGGCATCGGGTCTTCCCCACCCTGCCTGCAACAGGACTGGAACACGGCAGGGGCTGAGGAGACATTTGTTAAATGAACCAATGAATTTTGAAGTTCAAGGGATTCATATGGTGACGATTTTTAAACCCTCACACCTTCCATGGCTCTTACACAATACAACTGCAAAATCCAGTGTCCAAACTTTCCTGGGCCTCCCTTGTCCTGAGACCAATGACTTCGAGGTGCACACCACAGATTACGCCCTGCCAGAGTGTCACCGAGCAGTACTGGCTGGGAGCCCGGGGCTGAGTCAGCAAACGTCACTGGAGTCTACCCCTTTATCTTGCAACTGCAGGAAGGCAGAAGATCCTTCCTCCCACACCTCCCTGCCAATAACCGTAAGGACAGAATCTCTCAGTGCTCTGGGGGGCAGTGCTCCAAACTCCTGCTCTTCGGATTGGCTACACATGGCCCCACAAAAGAAACTGACCGCGGTCCCCAAAGTCACTGCAATAAACATTATCTGTGTGCACTGAAGGGACTATTGACTTAAATGGATGCATCTTTTGTTGAGAATGCAACTGATTCTCAAAAAATAAATAAATAAACAGAGTTACTGGCAGGGGGGCTGCTGTATTTATTTTTAACCGAGAGTTCTATTTTCTTAGGATGGATATGACTGAAATTTGGTGGAAAATGATAGAAAAACTTGATATAGGTTTAAGCCTACACCAAGATGGATATTCTCCATCAAGAAGTATGTTTAGCTTAAGCTTGGGTTCTCTATCTTTATACAGTTAGGTTAGTCTTTCAAACTACAAAGAGCCCCAGGCTGTAGGCCACAGGTAAGAGAAATGTGTTACCACCCTGGACATGCTGATGGGACTGGGGCATGGGGTCTTGCGACAAAGGAATCTGCTGCAGCCTAAACCACTGGCCCCCAACGCAGGACCTGGAATGTGTGTCACCCCAAGATCTGGGACAAAACACCAGGGGCAAAGCCTTCTGTGAACAAGGACTTCCTGCTGGTTGCCCCTCATGTGAGGCTCATTTCCTCATCCTGGCAGACACCAGAGAATGAGCACTGGGTGGGCTCGGGGAAGTGCGGTGATGAGGGACATGAAACCTGGGGACAGAGGCCCAGAGCGTCGGTGCTGGTTTTTTCTTCCTAGGCAAAGGTACTTCCTGGGTTTTGGAAAAGTATCACCAAAACTATAAATGCACCCTCGTGAAAGAACAGGCAGCGACGTTACAGTCTTCAGAGCGTTGTTACAGAGCCGTAGATGGGCTACAGGACAGAAGAGGCCTCTTGGGCTCCCTGTGAGTTGGATGAACGGGGCAGGTGACGGAGGACAGGAGAGGACAGCTGTCACTCTCTCCCATGGAGAGCCAGTCTGAAGGCTTTCATCTGGAGAGCTTTAAAAAGCTTATAAATTTTATAATTTTTCTGTTGAAATTTATTAAAAAATCGTACTATTTTGTAACATTGAAAGCATGTCTACACACATTGTTTTCTAAGTTCATAAAGCTATTCTCCACCTACAAGATGAGATGAGAATGCCTACCTTCCAGGAGGGCAGTTCTGAAGCAAAAGCAGGACACTGTTTGTACACGACTGGGCCCTCTGCCTGACCTGGAGTAGGCTTGCCGCAAACAGCAGCCGCTGCTGTCGCGCCTGGTGCTGGACTGCTGCCCCTCCTGCGCAGAGATCAGCGCTCTCTCGTGGTCGGCGCCTGGGGGCGGGAGGAGAGGGGAGCAGGGCTGGCAGAGCGAGGAGGTAGACTGTTATTGGGTTGGCCAAGAAGTCTGCATGCTTTTTTTTTTTCCTGCAAAAGACACATTTTTCATTTTCACAATAACTTGATTGATTTGGATATTTTGAGTATGCTGGTTATCTCCTGCATGGTATAATATTGACTATTCTCAATTAATGGCTGGATTTGATCGCTACCCACTTCAGCTGGTTTACCAGACTGTGGGGCATCATCCAGCGAGAAATTTCCAGCACGAAACTTCGCAAACCACTTTTGACACATTCGGTCAGTCACAGCTCCTTCTCCATACACTGCACAAATCTTTTATGTTTCCATTTTTACCTTTCTTGAAATAATAAAGCATAATATGCCAAATATGTTGCATGTTTTCTTCCACCTTCAATATTAAAATGGCTACACAAAAATTCACCAATTTTAATAAATTCTTTCAAATGCACTCTGATACAACAGCTATCACAATACAATCTAACAAAATTGTTTCAAATGAAGTTAAGACAATTAAACACTACTTAGAGCCACAGGGGGAAAAAAAAAAGAATGTTGGGAACCGCCCTGCCTGGTTTCAGAATCTGTAACCCCCCTCCTCCCCACGCCCTCCATGGCTAAAGCTGAGTGAGCAACCTTCAGACCATAAGCCACTAAGGAGACAAAGCTTATCTCCCTGGCAGGGGTGCTGCTTCTGCTCCTTTTGCTTCATCCATAACCAGCCCCCAATGCTTGATTGTTTAGCCAATGATGGGTAATATTCCCCAAGGGGGGAAAGACCTAAGAGAGGCACGATCATGTGGAGCCCCCAAGGAAGGACTTGGGGGGCTACAGCAAAAGGGGGTGATGGACCCTCAGGTTTGACATAGCCTGAGTCCTCATTCTGTCTCCTAATCTCTTGGCTGCCTTGCTTGCTCTGCCTGATTTAAGCCTGAGAAAATGCCTTAAGCCTGAAACAATGCTGGTGGTGGGTGCAGCCCTGTGCTGGAAAGGGCAGGTTCCCCGGGTGATCAGGCCTAAGAAAGAATATGTAAAATCCTGTGAAACCTGCTTTGTTTAGAACGATCTCAATTAAATAAGGGTCCAAGCAGGAAATGAGTTTGTTTCCCAAAGTTTTGTAGCCCTTTAGCTAACAGACCCTGACTCAAAATAGGCCCTCAGAATTCTCTGAATGTTATCTATTGTTTGATCCTTTCTGCCAGATAATGATTAATGAGCTTTACCTGTATTCCTGTGCAAAATGAACCCAATAAAAGCCCATTGAGGAAAAGGCTCTTGGCCCTTCTTCTTTGAGAGATCGGCCACCTTTCCTTCCCAAGCAGATCATGTCTTGGTAGACTTATTTTCACCTGTGGTGGCTGGAGGGGCATCCTGCAGGCAGAGCCCCCCCCCACACACACACACACACAAATGAACTTTTTGGCCAACCCAATGCTAGTCCCAACAAAGGCCTTGGTCAGTCCCACAGAGCTCTGGACCAGGTCAGCTCCTCAGAATTGTCTACTGCCTGGGGCAAAAAGGCTGGGAAGAAATAGCAGGGTGCATCATGGACCTTACCCCAATTGCTAAGTAAGGAGATGCTTCAGAGGGCATCTAAGACTTGTCCACAGCCACAGTAAGTAAACAGCAGTCTAGGAATGGACATTAATTCTACTGACCCCAACCCAGTCCTCGTCAGGGGCCCAGGACTGTCTGACCCATTTGGCATTTCTATCCTTTGCTGTGCCAGCCACTCCTCTGCCTCCTCTGAGCCAGCACAGAACAAGAAGCATCTGCTTCGCGTAGTTCCCGCGTCTTTTCCTGAGACCAGGCTGTTGGGTTTGTTCAAGAAAAAGAAAAAACTATTACGGAAATGGAGTTTTTCTAATTATGCCTGTAAAGGGTCTCACAGTCTCACCTGTCTCCCTTCATTTGAAACACGCACGTACCACAGACCTTGAAAGGGTCTGTTTAAGTGAGGCTCTGGGTCATAAACCTATCAAATGAAAATCTAGGGATGAGGCCTTGTCATCTGTCCTTTCTGCAACCACCCCGATGAGGCCACGCACACCGACGACGGCAAACCACTGCTATAAATTAACCACTTCGCTGGTCCAAAGTTACCATCACGTGTTTTCTTTGTGCCTTTAAACGGACTCTAAAAGCAATTAGTGGAATCAAAGAATTCTCAAGTTAAAAGGCAGCTTGGAAAGTATTGAGTCTCCATTTTTGAAAAGAAACCAGAGCCAGAGAAGAAAGGCGCCTTGTCCGGGGTGAACAGAAGGGGCAATGGCCAGCCCCGGGCTCCCGCTTGGGGTCAAGCCTTCTTCCCACTCTGAAAGCTTCAAGGGGGAGTTTCAAGTCACTTTCTCAGCAATGAAGTCAGTAATTTTTTAAAAAAATATATGCCAGGACTATCCTCAGTAACATAATGTGAAACATTCATTTGTGTTAGTTATCAATACCCCCATTACCTATAATGATTCCCAATTTATGCATCTTTGGACTAAACACACTGGAAGCCTACTTATCTGAATGTGGTCTACCCACTGGGAAGGGAAGGCTCAAAAGCCATTCATTCCAAAAGGAACAGTATTTCCTTTTACAGCTTCTTTGGACTAGACCTTAAAAATCTGATTTATTTTTATTCAGAAGTGAGCTTGGGCTTCTAAATCTGTTCCTTAGAGAAGGAGGGGGCAAAAGGGGGGATCTCTGCACTTCAGAGTATGACCACATTTCAACTTTTTGACATCGCTCAAACTTTGATTAATAGCAATTATGTAACAACAATGCTGAGGATGATGGAAAAACCAACCTACAGTGTCTTCTCCATTAGTCCCCACACTCTGTGACTCAAATAAACATAAAATATGAAAGATGGGGCCGCTTCTGTTGGCATCTGTGGTTCTCAGGTCCCCAAATGGTGTGCTGTTAATTCCATTTATAGCAAATTGAGGACATAAATAAATTCCTAATTTGGGCGTCTATGAAAGTATGGCAGGCTGGCATGCCAGGGTAGCCAAAAATCTGCTTTAACTGGTTCCTGCCCATTAATTCCATTAAAAGTTGCTAAACTCAGAGGCCAGCTTAGAGCCAAGTACGGAGAGCTTCTCAGGCAGTTTAGGGAGACAATAAGGGATGGTGAGGCACCGCAAACAAGAAGTCAAGAGGATAAAGGCTCCATTTCCGGCTCCCACCAACACATGATATGTTTAGAAAACACTTTTTCTCTCCTAGTGCCTTCAACAGTGTGTCTACTGCTGGGTGATTTTCACCCTTGAACTTTCTTACCTGGAGTCATTCATAACATCTAAGGCTTGAGGAACTCCACAATATCACATGACCCACACATCTGTCTCCAAGACAGCCTGCCTTCTCATCACCCCAGGGGTGGGGAAAGGAGCAAATTTCCTGTTTAATTTAAAAATGAAAGAGGCCTTAGCAGTGATGTAGCCACAGGCATGGACTCAGAATACAGAAACCAAGGGACAGGTCACCTCTGACACTCAGTGGTCACTTAGTGGCCACAAGTCCTTACTCCTGCCAGGGTCAGTCTAGACTGGAATCAACTGAATATCATGATTTAACATAAAGTTCCTCAATAACAATTCAAGTCAGAAATGGCTTCTCTCTTGCCACCAAAAATATTTCCATTGACAAATGCACTGGATTCAAAATAGATGCTTCCAAGGAAGCAGGGAAAGACCAGCAGTCATTCACACCACACATCAGCACAGACTTCAGAGGACCCCTGTTAACAATCTGAGTTCTCCATGTGCCCCCATAGGCATTAGCCCCGGCTAATTGAAAGGAGAAAGTGGAATTTAACCAGAGGATCAGCAGGAACTCACAGACTTGAAGGACAAGCCAATTAAGCCGGAACTGAAGAGCACTGGCCTCAGGGCCATTCAGTGTCCATCCCCAGAAGAGGGAGCCTGAGTGACCAGCATCAGCTGTCACCTGCCCACTGCCCACGCCTACCCCGGGCCCGGGGCGGGGACCTTGGTCAGCAGCCTCTGTGGACTGCAGGGAGCCAAGGGAAAAGTAGTTCCCCACAGGAAAGAGTGCTGGGCAGGCAGAGGCAGCACGCCCCAACCCCACCAGTGCAAGTATCAGCAGACATGTGTGTTTACTTGCGGGGATTTTTCCAACTGCATGCCCTGCATTTTCATAGCAGAAAGTGTGATACAAGGACTTCTGATGAGTCTAGAGAGAGATGACTTCTCACCTTATGGAAGGGAGAGGGAAAGGCAACGCAATAAACACATCCTGGAGCTAGGTCCCCTAGAAATAAAAATTTTCTCACTTGTAGAAAAAGAAGAGGAATATCCATCCAAGCTACTTAAAAATGTCCTTAGCTCCTACCTCCAAATTACTCCTTGACTTGCTTAAAAAATTAAATAAATGCTATTAACTAACCCTTTTCTTGCTCCATAATGCATGGCATAATCTGATCAGACATTAGACTCACCATAGGAAGAGTGTCTCTTCTGTACCAAGGCAAACATCGTCCAAGAAATCTTGAGAAAAAAATATAATGTATATGAAAGAGCTCTAAAAACTACAAACCAGTATCACAACTGGAAGTTTAAGATCCTGTTCTTCTGCTTTGTTATATAACATTCTTTGGAGTAACACAAGGAAAAGAGGATGGAGTAGTTCCTGCTGCAGTGGCTGAGGAAATGCACAATCCCGCGGCCACGCTCTGTGCTGCCCTCTGCTGGTGGGGCACTCACAGAGGGCAGACCCAGCAAGGCTCTGAGGGCGCTCCGCTGTAACTGACGTGACACAGAGAGGAGTCACGGCCATCCCACATCTGTATCCAAGTTTCTAAAAACATTAATAGAACAGAGAACTGATAGAAACACAGACATACAAATTACACAATGGTTTAGCATGTACCTACTTTGTTCCAATAGATAATAACTTACTGCATCAGGGTTTCTGAGGATAACTAAAAAATATTTTATTCATTGACTTTAGGGAAGCTTTTCTTTTTTCTTTTTAATCCTCACCTGAGGACATGCTTATTGATTTTTTAGAGAGGAGAAGGGAGAGAGAAAGGGAGAGAAAGATCAGTGTGGGAGAGGAACATTGACCATACATGCCCCAACCAGGGACCAAACCCATGACCACGGCTTGTGTCCTGACTGGGAACGGGCCCAGTAACCTTCCAGTTTGCAGGACAACGGCCAACCAACAGGGCCACATGGGCCACAGTGACTGCAGGGAAGTTTTAATCTACTTGGAGTTTAATGATGAATTCATTAATCAGTGCAAGACACTGGACGCACACTGGTAGATGAAAAAGCATGGTCCTGGTCCTCAAACCAGCTTACTATCTGGTGGGGATGACGATGACCCACTATGCCCTCCACAGACCGCAGTGTGGCGGCTACCAGAGGGAAAGGGGGGCGAAGAGGGTAAAGGGGTTCAAGGAGATGGTGATGGAAGGAGACTACACTTTGGGTGGTAAGCACACAGTGGAATACACAGATGATGTGTTACAGAATTACATACCTGAAACTTTCATATAATGTTATTAACCAATGTCACCCTAATAAATTTAAGAACAGATAAATGATCTTTTGGTGCAATATTTGAATAAATCTAAACACAAACAATCCATGATGAACAAAGTATTATGTTTTTAAATAAAGGATTGGTAAAATAAATAAATAAATAAATAAATAAATAAATAAAACGCATTCCTCACTTTCAAATGGTGTTGGGGTGGGGGGTGTTAAATACCTTCTGACCTAGACTCGCCGATGCAGTGGCCCAGACCCTAACTCGTGTTCTTCTCTGCTCAGGACAGGAGAGCCACTGGACATCACTTCCAAATGTGCAGAGTCACGGCACTTTAATGACCTCACTGACACGCAAGGACGGCCCCCAGAACAAGAGCTGTGCAACCGACTGCCCCCTCAGCATGGTTTCCATGGCATGGCCACAGACAGCTTCTAAATTTAAGCTCGCACTGCCTTTTAATTGGGTGGTTAAGTGTTGTTTCCCACCCACTCTTGCTACTAGCTTAGCCTCAGGCTACTAATTAGCAGCAGGACAGGCCAGTTGCCATGTCGGCACCAGCTCCATCATCTCTGACATCCTGGACAGGGACAGGCTCGCCCTTTTCCTTTCAGCAAATCTGGGTTAGCCGGTGTTTGGCTTCATTCTCACGAAGGCAGGATACCCAGTACTCCTACCTGCGACTTAAATTATTTAGCTGAATTTTCTGCAGCTAAAATGTGCCTGTTCACTCGACATTTATTTATGGACTGGGGGTCTTCTCGGTCCCTAGCCCTCTGCTAGGTGCTGAGCATACAGAAGGGAGTTCAGCACACAAGGCCTTGCCCTCACGCTGCCAGTTCTCCAGTGGGAGACATGGACAATGACCTACTGAAAAATCAAATAAATATAAATCGTGATCAGGGCCAAAAAGGGAGAAGAAAAAATGCTATGTGGGAAACCAGGAGGAGCTAATTCAGTTGGAAGGGGGAAAGCAAGGAAGGCCTCTCTGAGGAAGAGAGAATCAGGCTGAGGCCTGAAGGATGAGACGTTGCCTTTCCAGTGAGAGTGGAGAGCAGGGAATTGCATGCAGAAGGAACAGCACCAGAGAAGCCCAGAAGCAGGAAGGCTACTGATGGATCCAGAGGATTGACAGAGGCTGGACTGCAGCAAGGAGGGAAGAGAAAGCTGAAGGAGAAGTACAGGAAGGGCCTTGAAGGCCATCTTAAGAAACCTGGATTTGATTCTACGTGTGACAACAACCACTGGGGGGTTCACTCATTCATTCACTCTGTCAGTCAACATCTACCGGGCTGATTGAACACCCACCCTGCATCAGGCACTGTTCTAGGAGCAGAGACTATGTCTACAGAACAAACCAGCAAAACCCCTGTTGTCCTGAGTCTTAAATTCTAGATGGGCATCCAACGCAGAGATGTTTTTCTTGTTCAGATTGTCACACTTGTCAACAACCACTCTGGTTCTCCACGCAGAATAGAAGTGGGGAGGCCCGCCAGCTGCTGTTTGGTTTCTGCAGGGGGCACAGACAAGCATAAAGCTCCCTCTGCCACACTGTGCAGGGCAGTCTCCTGATGCCTCTTAGGAAGGCATTTTGTGCCCCTTGTTAGCTAGAATGGCAATGGCTTTGTGTGGCTCTATATGTCACCTCCCCAGTGCTCAAAGCTAAAGCTGGACCACAGGCCACAGCCCAGAATGACCAGGGCTAGGCGGCACCTTGAGACCCTCTGAAGCAAGAGGGATGAACACTGAGGATGCATGCTGATACAGCCCTTGGGCTACAAGAAAAAGAGATGGCTGATTATTCAGTCCACCCCATAAGACATTCCCATGGTTTTCCTTCTCTTTCCATCCCTTCACATTACACACACACGCACACACGCACGTGTGTGTGCACGCGCGCACGCGTGCGTGCTTTTAAGGGAAAACAAATGCAAACTGGGCCCTACAGAAGTGTCTGCTCATCTCTCCAAGGTGAGGGAATATTGCATGACCTCTAAAGACCCTTCCTCCACTGCGATTCAATGACAGGCAGGATGTCACAATGACTTAAAGGCTCTGGGGTGAACAGGTCCAGGGTGCCAATGCTAGCTCCAGTAATAACTAGCTATGTAACTCTGACAAGTTATTTAAGCTCTTTAAACCTTAGGTTTCCTCATCTGGAAAATGGAGACAATGCCATACCACATAGTTACCGTGAGGATTAAATGAAGCAGCAGGGTAAAATCCCCAGATCTGGCCCATGCAAGACACTTAATATATGGCAACGGTAATGTCTGTTCTATGACTTTCTCCTCCTTCACCTTGTCTACAATAGGGTCCTAGAGAGGGTATGAGAGAGTAAATGATGGAAAGAGATTACAGAATGATGGATATTTATTCTTTCCTCTCTAGAAGAGAATGTTTTTATCCGTCATAATCACCATTATAGTGACAATTCTGTAGCTTAGGACACTCCAAACGGCAGCCTGAATCCCTTACGTAAGGGTGGAAACAGTTATTCCCAGGGGGGAAAGAAGTGAAACTCCCACACACTAGCCCTCTCATGCTCCCTCAAGGCTGCGAGAGCTGGGCTTGTCAGAAAACACCTCCTCTCTCCATCCCTAGAGATCTCTCTAACCCAAAGTTAATTTGCTGCCACCGGGGGAGGAGGGATGGGAGGAAGAAAAGGGAAAGTGGCATCTAATGCCATTGCCAGAATTTAGTCCTAGTTTAAACTCAAAACCTAATAAAGCCAGAAGCCTCCAGAGAAAAATCGGCAAAAATAAATGTATATTATTCCCAAATGGCAGAAGGGAACCTAAGGCTTAGAGAAGCATGACACATTTTTCTGGACTGGTGATCATGATAAAACCAAAAGACGCCCCCCTCGCCACTTCTCCCTCGTCTGAAGGCTGTCTCCTTGCAAGAGCACAGGAAATTTATCCTTTTTGGATATGATCCTCCTAAGGTCATTTTTAATTATCCTGAGTTTGGAAGGGAGGGGGTAAAATGAGATGTGGGTGGTTTGGGTGGAGGAAGGGAAGAGAACTGAAGACATGCTTTCCAAACAGGCATTCAGTCTGTATACACAGAACCACCAAGATGTCAACACGAATGCCTGTTAATGAGTGACACTACTTCCGAGGGAGAATGGTGGCATATGACAGGGCTTTTCTTTTTAATTCTTGAGCATCCTTAGGTCTAGGAGGTTATGTTTCCAGTTACAAGGGCTGCTGGCTTGGCCCAGAACGTGCGTGTCAGCCCCCCTCATACCGACTCCTTCTAGCAAGCCACCCTGAGACTCTGACCGCAAACGGGGAGGACAGCCTGAGAAAGCCAAGCACTGTGAGGCATGCCTGGGTCACGGAGTTCGGTCCAGGGTCAGATTTGGGGCCCTAGCTAATATCAGGGCGTTTCCCAGGAATCTCTTTGGCTCCATGCAGGAAGCTGCGTGGAGGTGGCCCGGAAACTGCACGCTGCCACGCCCCTGGGCAGGGACTGTCCAAGGAAATGCAGATCATGCCCTGCAGGAAATCTGAGATGCAAAGGGAGAAGTGAACAGAAATGGGACCAGGTCCTGAGCTCCACACCCTGGTCAGCCCACCGCTCTTCCTTTGAGTCAAGGAGGCATCAGCTTTCCTTTAACTGAAAGGACCTTGGGTCCCTATCACTTGAAAGCTCAAGAACCCCATGGCCCAAGATTACAAAACCCAGTAGAACAAGTTATATGCTACCTGGAATCTAAGCACATGAAAAAAAAGACTCTTCTTTAAAACTTCATTTACTATAAAACAATACCATTTACAATAGCAACAAAAAAATAAACTGGCTAAAGATAAATGTAATAAAATATATAGCAACCTGTACATTGGAAAACTACAACATCTTGCTAAGATAAATTAAGACCTAAATAAATGGAAAATAAATGTAGAAACATAGAATATTTATAGATGGGAAGTATAATTTTTTTAAGATATCAATTCTTCTTGTTTTGGTATACAAATTTAACGTAGTCTCAAACAAAATTTCAATAGCATTTTTTGAGGAAACTGACAAACTGATTTTAAAATTTATCTTGAGGTACAAAGGACCTAAAATAGCCAAAACAACTGTGAATACAAGAGCAAAGATGGAAAACTTACACTGATTACCAATTAGTACCCTCTCCCAGTTCCAACAACCAGAAGTATTTCCAGACACTGCCAAAGGCCCCTGAGGAACATCACCCCCCCATACCTCACGTAAGAGCCACTGAGCTGTAGTAATCAAGACAGTGAGGTACTGGCATGAGATTAGACAAATAAAACAATGGAACGAAATAGAGTCAAGAAATAAAACCACACATATATGACCAACAGATTTTTCACAAAGGTCCAAAAACAATTCAGTGGACAACATAGATAACAAATGGCACTCGAACAATTAAATATCAATAGAAAAAGAAAAAGGAAAACAAAGAGAGACTCAATTCATACCTCACACCATATACAAAAATTCAAAATGAATTCTGTACCTAAATGTAATATAAAACTTCCAGATTATATAAAACTTATAGAAGAATATACAGATGAAAATGTCTGTGACCTTAGATTAGGCAAAGGTTTTTTAGTTATGTTACTAAAAGCTGGTTCTATAAAAAAATAAATTAATAAATTGAATGTACTCAAAATTAACAATTTCCGTTTCTCAAAATGAACTGTTATAAAAAATATAAGACATAGCCCTGGCTGGTGTGGCTCAGTGGATTGAGTGCGGGCTGCAAACCAAAGGGTCACCTGTTTGATTCCCAGTCAGGGTACATGCCTGGGTTGTGGGCCAGGTCCCCAGTGGGGGGCACATGAGAGGCAACCACACATGGATGTTTCTCTCCCTCTCTCCATCACTTCCCCTCTAAAACTAAATAAATGAAATATTTTTAAAAATATAAGACACAGAGTGGGAGAAAATATTTTGGAATCACATATCTGATAAAGGATTTATATGTAAAAATAAAAAGAACAATTAAAGGCAATAATAAGAAAATGAATAATTAAAAATTGGTAATGGACTAGAATAGATACTTCATCAAAGAAAACATACAGTTGGAAAATAAGCATGTGAAAAGATTCTCAACATCATTGGTTCTAGGAAAGCATGTTAAAACCACACGGAAGTACCACTTACATTCCTATTAGAATGGCTGGACTTAAAAAGCCTAACCCTGCAAGTGCTGGTGAGCGTGTGCAGGCACGAGAACTCTTACACACTGCCACTAGGGGTGTGAAACAGAATAATCACTTTGGAAAACAGTTGGGCAGTTTCTTAAAAAGTTAAGTGTATTCTTATGCTGTAAGTTTGCTACAGCCACCATAACAAAGTACCACAAGCTGAGAGTCTTAAGCAACAGAACCTATTGCCTCCCAGCTTTGGAGGATGGAAGTCTGAGATCCAGGTGTCAGCAGGCCTGATTCCCTGATGGGGCTGCCAGGAAGCCCCTGTCCCAGGCCTCTCCCTGACCTTCAGGTGGGTTGCCAACAGTTTCTGGTGTTCCCTGGCTTAGAGAGGCCTCATGCAGTCTCTGTCTTCATCTTCACATGGCCTCTGTCCTGTGTGTGTGTCTCTGTGTCCAGAGTTCCTCCTTTTTCCAAGGACACCAGTTGTACTGGATGAGGGTCCCCCTCATGACCTTATTTTAACATGATTACCTCCAATAAGGTCCTACTCTGAGGCACTGAGGGTCAAAACACCAACATGTCTTTATGGGGTGACAAATTTCTTTCTTTTTTTGTTGCTTTTTTAAAGTATATTTTATTGATTATGCTATTACAGTCGTCCCATCCCCCCTCTTATTCCCCTCCACCCTGCACACTCCCTCCCACCCACATTCCCCCCCTTTAGTTCATGTCCATGGGTCATACATATAAGTTCTTTGGTTTCTACATTTCCTATACTATTCCTAACCTTCCCCTGTCTATTTTGTACCTACCATTTATGCTACTTATTCTCTGTACCTTTTCCCCCTCTCTCCCCCTCCCATTGCCCTGCTGATAACCTTCCACGTGATCTCCATTTCTGTGATTCTGTTCCTGTTCTAGTGGTTGGCTTAGTTTGTTTTTGTTTTGGTTTTAGATGTGGTTGTTAATAACTGTGAGTTTGTTGTCATTTTATTGTTCATATTTTTTATCTTCTTTTTCTTAGTTAAGTCCCTTTAACATTTCATATAATAAGGACTTGGTGATGATGAACTCCTTTAACTTGACCTTGTCTGGAAAGCACTTTATCTGCCCTTCCATTCTAAATGAAAGCTTTGCTGGATAGAATAATCTTAGATGTAGTTCCTTGTCTTTCATGAGTTCAAATACTTCTTTCCAGTACCTTCTTGCCTGCAAGGTTTCTTTTGAGAAGTCAGTTGACAGTCTTATGGGCACTTCTTTGTAGGTAACTAACTGCTTCCTTTTCTCTTGCTGCTTTTAAGATTCTCTCCTTATCTTTAATCTTGGCTAATGTAATTATGATGTGCCTTAGTGTGTTTCTCCTTGAGTCCAATTTCTTTGGGATTCTCTGAGCTTCCTGGACTTCCTGGAAGTCTATTTCCTTTGCCAGATTGGGGAAGTTCTCCTTCATTATGTTTTCAAATAAGTTTTTAATTTCTTGCTCTTCCTCTTCTCCTTCTTGTACCCCTATGATTCGAATGGTGGAATGTTTAAATTTGTCCTGGAGGTTCCTAAGCCTCTCCTCAATTTTTTGAATTCTTGTTTCTTCATTCTGTTCCGGTTAAATGTTTCTTTCCTCCTTCTGGTCTACCCCGTTGATCTGAGTCCTAGTTCCCTTCCTGTCACTGTTGGTTGCCTGTACATTTTCCTTTATTTCACTTCGCATAGCCTTCATTTTTTTCATCTAATTTATGACCATATTCAACCAATTCCAAGAGCATCCTGATTACCAATGTTTTGAACTGTGCATCTGATAGGTTGACTCTCTTCGTTGCTTAGTTATATTTTTTCTAAAGCTTTGATCTGTTCTTTCATTTGGGCCATCCTTTTTGGTCTGGGCATGCCTGTTAGGTAGTGAGGGGCAGAGCCTTAGGTGTACACCAGGGCGGGGCAACCCATGTGGCTGGGTTGTGACGCTGTATATGGGGGAGGGGTCTGAGAGGGAACAATGCCGCTTGCTCTGGTTTTCGGTGACTTCCCCCACTACCCACAATCAAATTCGACCGCTCTGGTGCTGATTCCCGGGTAGGTGGGTTTGCGTTCTTCTAACACCCTGTGGGTCTCTCCAATGAACTCTCCTATGAGGCTGGGAGTTTCTCCCACTGCTGCCTCAACCCTCACAGGTGTTTTCAATCAGAGGTTTGAGGCTTTATTTCCCTGCACTAGGGCCCTGGGTTGCACAGTCTGTCTCGCTCCCTAGTTGTTCCTCCAGGTTTATCTGCACTCAAATGTGGGCCAAACAGTCCACAAGTCACCACCTTGCCCAATCTGCCAGCCGCCACCTCACCATGTGTCCTCTCAATGAGGTTGCCCGACTCTGCCCTTCCTACCCATCTGGATGAATGTTACTTCTTTAACTCCTTGCTTGTTGGCCTTCCATACAGATCAATTTTCATCAGTTCTGGTTGTTTTTTGTTTTTAATTTGTTGTAGTGCTTGTTTTGGTTGTGTGAGGAGGCACAGTGTGTCTACCTACGCCTCCATCTTGGCCAGAAGCCAAGAAGTGCTAGAACTGTGAGAGAAGACAGCAAAAACTGTCTTTATTCTGAGCAGTCATCTGCTCTGCTGTTATACTAAAATCAGGATGAATGGCTATGGGGGTACAAATTTCAATTCATTACACCTACCATATGATCCAGCCATTTTATTTCTAGGTGTTTCCCCAAAAGAAATGAAAACATATATCCATATGTTTACAGGAACTTTATTCATAATAACCAAAAACTGCGAACAAACTAAATGTCAATCAACAAATAAATGAATGAACAAATTGTAGCTTATCTGTACAATAAAATACTACTTGGCAATAAAAAGGAAATATTGGTCCACATAATTACAAAGACAAATCTCAGAATAATTATGTTGAGTGACAGAAGCCAGGCAAAGAAAAAGCCAGCTTTGGTGATTCCATTTATCTGAAGTGAAGAAAATGCATGATGGCTTTGTGACAGGAAACAGATCTGTGGTTGCCTGGTGATGGTGCAGAAACTTTCAAGGGTGAGAGATGGGTTGACTATTTTGACTGTGATGATAGTTTCATAGTTTTAAACATAATTCAATACATATCAGATTGTATGCTTATATATAAGTACAGTTTCTCTTATGTTAATTATACCTCCACAAAGCTGTTTAAAAAAAACACACACACAACTTTATGTGTAAAGCACGGCACCGGGCATACAAGCAGTAAGGCACGGTCATGCTAACCTGATGGTGATTTTATAAAACAGTTGGGACATCCTCCAGAAATGCCACTCCATCACTTAAAGACAGGCTGCTGGTGTTTCACAGTAGTTATAGCCTTCCAATAGCATCTAAGATGCCATAAAAAGAAATGCTACCACCTAAAAGAGGGATGGTGCTTCGGGCTGGAAAAAGAATACTTGCAACCCCTGCCTCTTCCACATAATTAAAGCAGAAACGGGATGAGAAAGGGCTTTCCAGGCTGACTCGTCCTGCCAATGCCAAATCAACTCATTCATTCAACACACATACTGAGCTTTAAAAAAAGAAATGTCTCAAGCTTGGGATGAGGGATGATTTTGATGAGTGCCCTGCTCGTAAGGAAAAGGGTGGAGGCTGCATGGTGTAGTGATGAATTTGATGTGGTCCCTGTCCATGAGGAGCCCCTAGTCTTTTGGGAAAAGGGCAGAGGCTGCACATTCCCAGCTTCCCCGCCCACTGCTGGATTAGGGCTCTGTGAGGGAGGTGTGCTCAGTGCCAGAAGAGCCCACAGGAGGAAGGGGGATGAGCCTGTCAATTCTGATTCTGCACACAACTCATCAGAACGTGAATCCATCACAAGTAAATAAACTGGCAATCTAGGTCAGACTAAGACTGTCCAGATCAATGTCCTGCATCTGACAGTGATTTGCACCAGAAGTATTGGGGGAGGGAGGACATACTGTTATCTTCCGTGGTGCTAGTCTGGGGGTTTGGGACTATTCCCCACACAATGCAGGGCCTTTATGTTCTGTGTCTACAAATTGAAGTTTAGCTGAGCTATGGGGGGAGGGCTAGAAAACAGTGTGAGAATGGATATAATTAAGTCTACAGAATCAACGGTACTCTAGATAAGATTAAGTTGAACTTGATATATCAATTTAGTGAAACCCATCAGTCAAACCAATATTTGACAACTTGCAGGCAAAACAACCAATTGATTTGCTATCTTTTTCTTTGTATAATTGGTTGCTCCTTGATGTAGCACAATGGAAGAGAACCTGAATATTTAATCAAAGTGCCTAAGAAGCAGAAAGAGAATGAATGGAGGACAAGTACTGGAATCAGAGACTGTCCATCAAGTTGTTTGACCCTAAGTTGATAAACCTCTCTGAAACAAATCCCTCACCAATAAAAAGAGAGGGTAAGAGTACCTATATTAAACAGTTGATCTGAGGATTGAATGAGCCAACAATATGTTTGGTCCCTCCTTCATGGTACTTAAAAAATAAATTTTTTGTTAATATTACTATAGCCACAGTTATTTATGTTCTGTATATGTTACTTGCTTTCTAGGTAGGTCTCCAGTGGCAAGATCCTTTACCCTTTTTGAGCTTTAATTCACTTATATATAAGATGCAAATAGTGACAGCTGCCCTATCTAACCCAACAAATTATTCAAGCAGTAGTTATATTACTTAACAAGTGTGTGCCAGGCACTGAGGCTGCAGAGACGAGTAAGACATGATTCCAGCTCTCCAGGAATTTCAGTCCAGTGAAAGAGATAGGCAAGCAGACAGTGGCCATCAAACAGACAGTGGCCATCTAGAATGAAGGTGCTGTAACACACAAGACACAGGCTGGCATGCAGGAACACAGGAAGAACTCACCTAATAGGAGTCAGGACCAGCTTCTTGAAGGGGAGTTAGCAAAAGGGTTTTTGACACAGGGAACAGATAGTCCAAGGCTCAAAGGCAAGAAACAGTTTGTGACTTCGCAAACAGCAAGAGCTTAGTTTGGCTGGCAGGTAGAATCTCAAACAGGGAGAGATAAAGGAAGTGCTGATGAGGGAAGTAGGGACCAGCCAGGCAGGCTTCTGAAACTAAATGAAGGAGGTTGGGCATTATCTTGAAGCATTTTGAACACAAACGCTGGCACTAGAAACTAACATTAAAACGTAAGTGAAAATACTCTGTAATTACAGTGTTTTATTCAAATGTTGCTACTGTCATCAGGTACTCAGGAATTCCATGTAAGTGGCTGTGTACTACGTAGCTGCTATGGATTGAAGGTTTTTGTCTGCCAAAAATCGTAAGGTGAAACCCTAACCCCCAGTATGACGGTGTTAGGATGGTGGGGGTGCTTACAAGGTGATGAGGTCCTGAGGGTATTGCCCTCAGGAATTGGATCAGCATCCTTATAAAAGAACCCCAGAGAGCTCCCCTGCCCCTTCCTCCATGTAAGGACACAGAGGGATAATGGACATCTATGAACCAGGAAGCAGGCCATCAGGAAACGTGGAATCTGCCAGAGCCCTGGTCTTGCACTTTCCAGCCCCTAGAACGGTGAGAAATGAATTTCAGTTTATGAGCCACCCACCTGTAGTACCGTTACAGCAGCCTGAACACACTAAAACAGAGGCCCATCTCCTCACTTTCCCCACCCACATCACACACACACACACACACACACACACACACACGCACGCACACACACCACGAATTAAAAACATTGGCTGCCATATGATTGCTTGTCATTGTAAGTGTGACGTTCCATGACTGCTTAAAATCTGCAAGAATCTTGGAGGCCACGAAAGGAACCATTGCTGCTTTGCAGGAACAGCAATAGAGGCTGGGTATCTGTCCCAGGCGACTTTTCCCTGCGGGAAGCAGGTTTGCCTGCAGCACTGAACGTGTGTTGTCCGAAGTAGCAAGACCTGCTCGGTGTTAAACAGAGGCCGCATTGCTTGCCCTTGGGTGAGTCTCTGTGTGTCGCATGGGTTAAATCCCTCAAGAATCCATGAGGAAATGGAATTATTGGAGTTCTTGGGTAAAAATAAATGGTGCCAATATTTAAAAATATAAATATACCTTAGGACTTGTGTTGTCAACTGTCCAGAAACTTTGCTGTCGGGTGGGCAGGTAGCCCCAAAACCCTGGAGAGCTGCCAGCTTGTGGTGTATGTTGTCACTAATATGCTATAAAGGCTTGACATTTAGTTAAAAGGCAGAAATGGGGGTTTGGGGAGGTGCCACAGATGTAAATTGGGAAGGGTTCCATGAGAGAGAAAAAAAGTCTTCGATGCCAGCCAGGGGTGTGGTCTCCGGGCACCATTTTTAATTGTTATTTGGGTTGAAGCTGGAGGTGTCTGCACCTGAGCCCCTTCATAAGAAATGTTAGTTTGGAAAGATTCCCCACATAGGCCTCATATGAAAATAAAGTATGTTCCCAAGAAGTTCCAAAAAGGCAGTTATTACAAGGTGGTCAGCCCAGTATGTGAGGTCACACCTCTGCTTTCTATTCTGGAGAAAGAACTGGAGTATTTGCCTTGTTAATGTTGGACGAGAGACGGCTTTTGTCTTCTGGAAGCTTTTCCTTTGTGAGTTCTCTATGCTTCAATAATTACAGTTGCTTAGCCAATTTGCTTAAAAATGCCCATCCTCCTGGAGCTCTTAAGGCCAGAGCAATCATTATGAATTTACAGAAGCTAATTTATTAGTTTTCTGAATCATTATAATAATTATTAGATTATAATAATTATAATTTATTAAAATTAATTATAGTTACAAATAAGACAAACAAATAATGAATCTGAGGCTAGAAAAATCAAACTGAAATATATTGCATCATATTTTGGAACTACATACAACACATACCAGAAGAACACAAATCTAAGAAAACTGGCTTTAAATGCATGAATTCTTATAGAAAACCCTCTGCTTCAAGTTTAACAGGGTATAGTCTTAGGGAACAGCACAGTGGTAAGGAGCTATTAGAAAAATCTCCCTGCAAAATATTCCTAGCATGACCAGTGTATCAGCAAAAATACCTTAGTATTATTTTAAATTATTGAGTTTCTGCCTTAGAAACTTTAACTTCTGATTTATAAATCCTTTCTATAGAATGATTTTAGAAGTATAGAGACATTCACTAGTTTATGCAAAGCTAGGCTGAAAGGACTATTCAATGCACAATTTTTCTCACACTGGTCATACATGCTCAAGCTTAACTGGTTTAAAGAGGAGAAATAGAATGGATACAGTTTTCAATATGTTAGGGAAAGGACCACCAAATTGTCAGCAAAATGCAATGTTGGACTAGCTGCTTCCGTGAATCCTGTGAATCCTGGCAGATGGAATAATAAGCAAAGATGTTATACTACACTTGAACTGTCAAAATAACATTGCCCTCTGCCTACTCACACTGTGGTCTCACTGGAGCAACACAATGACTTTCTATTTATTAGAAACTCATCTAGATGACAAGTCCTGAACTAAATGCTGTGAAAAATACAAACGTACAGGATATGAATGCTATCCTTCAGAAGATTTCCATCTCCCTGGTGAAAAAAGAGTTTAAATATCAAACCTAAAATAAATATAATCTAGTGCATAATAAAGGTCCAAAACACTCACCAATCATTAATTTATCCTACATTTGTTGAATGCCTATATGAAAAACACTATACCAGGCACTGAGTGGATAAAAAGAATTCCACTTAATCTCTACCCTCAAGAAAAATCAGAGTAAGAAGTACAATTTCACAAACTGTTTTCCATACACACTCAAATTCCCCAAATCGCTTTGGTCATTGAATGCTTTTTTCCAGACTTGTGTTCTTCAGAGCAACTTGGGAAATGCTTGTTTCAATCCATGCATGGTATAAAATTCAAATAAAGGAGATTTATCTAGGTTACAGTCAGAAATATCCATGGATAATACCTATTTCAATGGAAAGACTGAAAGATGGATAGGCTTTCGACTGGCGGGCAGATTCAAGGCAAGGAAAGCATATGAGCAACGTCCACAGGCAAGGGAGGTGACAGGTGAGATGGCAGCATTGCAGGCCTCTGGTGGAGTAAAGGAAAATAAATTGCTAGGTGAGTGCAGACCAGCCCTGGAGAATCTAAAAACACAACTTGAGGACTTTATTCTTCATCGAGAAAGTAGCCTGAAAAAGCTGTATCTTTAAGAAGTAACCTAGCCATACCATTTTAGTGTATTCTGCACATAAAGAAAAGAATACGAAATATACTCAAAGAATAATAGAACCTAAACTCTCTCTCAACCCAGAAAAATAGATTAATGTGACTATGGAAACAAAGACCAAAAATGATACTTTGCACCCTGGCTGGTGTAGCTCAGTGGACTGAGTGCCGGCCTGCAAACAAAGGGTCGCCAGTTCAATTCCCAGTCAGGGCACATGCCTGGCTTGTGGGCCAGGTCCCCAGTGGGGTGGGGGGGCGTGCGAGAGGCAACCACACATTGATGTTTCTCTCCCTCTCTCTCTCCTTCCCTTCCCCTCTCTCCAAAAATAAATAAATAAATAATCTTTTTTAGAAAAATGATATTTTGCATAAGAAAGTATGCTAAAACTAGATACAAACAAGATAAAAGACTAGAAAATTTTACTCACTTGTATCTAGCACATACCAGTCTGGGGCATTAGAGAGGTGACCACCAATCATAAGAGCTAGAAAGTACTGAACTTGCATCTTGAGAGGAAACACAATATGGCTACAAAATTCTTGAGTTGTGAACTTGGGCTAATTGGGTCCAAACCCCACTGTCATCATGTACAATTTGTTTTAGCTTCATCTAAAGTAGAATGTTTGTTTTGGTTTTATACATTCACTCAATAAGTCTCAACAAAGTACAACTTTAAAAAATTATATTGGTTTTATTTTTATCTTGATTTTAGTCTTTTAACAAATATATTCTAAACATCTCGTATATCAAGCACTGAGACTGGCACTGAGAGGTTCACCACTGAGCAAAACAAACATGATTATCGTCCCCATGGAGCTCACATAACTACCCAAAAGCAAATGTTGTTATTAATGTACAGAAAATTAAGAATACATCCCTTGCAGTATTTTCGTAGACCAGCTCAGCACGGCGGATCTAATGTTTTCATAGATGTCAGAACTGAGCAACAAGCATTAATTTACTGTTGATACTGTATAAATACCAGCAACTGGCTTTTGTTGCTCTTGAGATGTAATAATCATCAGGAGCACTTACACAGAATGCCAGAGTTGCAAAATTTCAGAAAGTGGGAACCATTCTACCTCACACTTCTGCACATAAAGGAACTGCTACCAGAAAAGATAAATACCTGTCTAAGGCTCCATTGCTAGTCAGAGGCAGAAAAGGGACAGAAGCCAAGTTACCCCTTACATCAGCTCTCCCTTTCCAATACACTAGAATGGGCACCATTTGTTAAAATACTCAAAAAGCTGAAGATTTTCTGGCAGGCCTATGAGACGTAGCTATCAATCAGCAAAACTGCCCCTTTCCATTTGCTGTATTCTTACTCCTCTCACATGGCCTGGATGAGGCCCATCCAGACTCTCCAGCCTCCCATTCCACAGGAAGGTCACATTACATAGGCTTTGTCAATCAGAGTGACTCGTCCTCTCCAGACACACTGACTGGTTCAGGGATGAGCAAGTGCCCCAAGCTAGGTCAGCTGATGTTCTCTCCAGGATCTTTTGCCAGATAATTGGAAAAGATTTTTCTCTCTTTCTAGAATCATGAATCATACAGAATCTGAAAGTCTGGAACCCTTGGAGCAGTGATCTCTGCCACAGGGATGGAGCCTGCAGGGGAAAAGCAAGTAAAGCAGGACCGGGAGATGAAAAGATCAGGCAGGAAATGACATGACTAGGTCACCAAGATTGAGTCTTGCCTGAAGCTAGGCCTCCCCCAGACTTCCCTATAAATCAGCCAATCAATGTCTTTCCTTAATCTAGTTGAAGTTTCTTCACTTAGAACTTTTTTCAAGTCCCCCAAAATACACATACCAACATCTTCTTCCAAAACATAGTTACTACCACCTCCAACTTAAAATGTCTTTGTTGTAATATCAGAAAAATCCATAAACTTGCCCTGGCTGGTGTGAATCAGTGGATTGAATGCCAGCCTGCAAACTGCAAAGGGTTTGCAGTTTAGGGTTACCAGTTCAAAGCCCAGTCAGGGCACATGCCTGGGTTGTAGGCCAGGTCCCCAATAGGGGACACATGACAGGCAACCACGAATTTGATGTTTCTCTCCCTCTCTTTCTCCCTCTTTTCCCCTCTGTCTATAAATAAATAAATAAATAAAATCTTTTTTAAAAAAAGAAATAAAGAAAAATCCATAAACTTGATGGTCAAACAAAGAGTCTCTAAAAGTTCTAACAGGAGATGTTAAGGATGATTTATTATTATTTATTTAACAAGTTTTAGAGAAAAGCAGCATAGTGTGGTGGGCAAGATCATGGCCTGGAAGACATATGTACTTGGGTTACATATCAAATCCTGGCTCTGCCAGTTACCAGCCGTGTGGCCGAGTAACACAGTCTCTTTGTTTCTCATCTCATGAGGCCTAAATAACATGATGTGTATATGAGGTGCCTTGCAAATTGCCTCTCCCACAGTAAGCACTAAGTAAAAAGCAATTATTACTGCTGATATTATTATTTATTTGTTGATGTTCATAACAGTGGTGATAAGTACTAACTACATGCAATTACTTTGCTAAGCACGCAGGATGCAAAATGGAATAAGATGCAATTCTTGCCTTTCAAGGAAGAACAACTGTTCAGAACACTGATAGGTGTCAAATAAAGGAGAACCACAGACATTCCAGGGAAGAGGGAGATAACCATGAACTCAAGTGGTTGGCAAAGATTCCACTGCCTGAAACTTATACAGTAAGTAAAATGCATTATCACTCCTATTCCTGCCAGCAAACATACATGGGAGCTGATCTACAAACATGGAATATAAAAAGTTAAAGAAGCCTCAAGGGTGATCCAGCCAAATGCCCCCTTTTATAGGTAGAGAAACAGAAGCCCCTAAGGAGAAGAGGCTTGCCCAAGTCCCACCACTAGCCACTGAGAAACCAAGCTGAGGAAGCAATCCGAAGCTCCTGATGGTCGGTCAAGGCTTCTCCGGCGCCACTCTGAAAGGAGCAGCTACCCCACTTCTGCGTGTGACTCACCATTTCTATACGGAGCTCACCATGCCTGCCCTCCATCTCCTCGTGGGTCAGTTCAAGGATCGCATCACTTCCTGTGGGCTCTGTTGTCGTCATTGGTTAATTGACCTGAATTCAACATCTTTACTGTCACCATTGGTTTCAAAGAGTTCAATTGGCACTGTGCTGAAAGACACTTCATTTTTCTCTTAATAGTACCAATCTAGATCTTTAAATTGTTTTTCTCATAAGGGGCTCAGGAACAGGAAGCGGAATTGCTCTCCTGCTTTGATATTGATCTTGTTTCCTTGAGGGAGGATCTGCTCCAGGCAGAGGAGTCCAGCGCCTTTCACCTGAGATTTCAACTCCCACCTGCGGGAGGCTGCCCCATGAACTTGAAACAGAATTCCTAGCACCAGATTAGCATCTCAGCCTAGGGGAAGGCCCAGTTCTGATTTACCTTGCAACTTCTTTTCTGATGCTTAACACCCAAATTTTTAGAATGAACTTTTCCCAAAGTTCAGAGTTTTCAAAAAATAAACTCACAGTGTCTATTGCTGCTCTGACCTCTCAACCAGTCAGAAACACCAAGGTCAGAATGGCTTCCAGGACATCCTAAGTCCCTGATCCAAACCCAGTCCACATTTCTAAGGATCCATTCTAGAAAGTCAAACTATCCAGCCATGAATTTGAATTTATTTTCTGAAACTTTGTTCTCCTGACTAATCACAGGAAATTATATGTTTTTTCCCCACTCTTTGATACCCTTGTGGCTCGCTGTTGTTCTGTCACCAGCTGGATTACGGTCCACTAATGGTGGTGGATTCCAAAGAGACAGAAGGCTGCTTTCAATCCATTTGTTATTTTAATGACAAAGAATCACCCCATAAGCCTTGTTAAAACCTCATTTACTCTAGAAAAAATAGAGGCACCATTCATTTAAGCAGGAATGCGGCAATATCAACATCCGTCCAAGCTGAAAGAGTGGATGGAGGGAGACCAGAAAGATGGTCCTGGGGGGCTGATGACCACCCCAGAACGAGTCATCAAGGGCTGTCAGCATTCGCTACCACATCAGCCAGCCCTCATTTTATCAGAAATTTAAAACTTTGCATACTTGTTCTCAAAATTGAGACTATGAGGAGTTACTTCTGTGCAGTCAAAACAAGAAAAAAATGAATGAATAAAACAATAATTCACGCAGGGATCGTAGAGATCACCTGTTATACTGTTGAAATGTGTGAACTAAAGCTAAGAATGGAGAAGGAACCAAGGCTCTCTGCCCAAGACTCTTTTTCAATGGCCTTAATGCCATTTGAAAAATGATTTGCCAATACCTGCCATTCCAGTAGTCTTGGCTCTGTTACTTATTAGCTACATGACACTAGACAATTTGCTGAACTTCTCCATGTCTCAATTCCCTCATCTGTAAAATGGGGATAACAAGAGTGCCTGCCTCCTGATGTTGTTGTAAGGATTACTGAAATATGTACATGAAGTGCTAATCACATAGTAGGCATTTCTAAATGAGAGGCATTACTATTATTCTTTATGACATGCAGTTTTAGTATAATATATTGGGGAGACATGTCAATCCAGACTCCTCTCCCCCAATCCCGTTTCCTAGTCTCTGCCCCTCTCTTCCTATCACAGATGGACCCTACACACACAGGTTGTGTGTGTAGGAGAGTCAGGAGATCTAGATTTCCATCTCAGCTTTGCCACAGACCATGCCGGGTAACCTTGGGCAAGTCCGTTTACCAATCTGGGCCTCGGACTTCTCATCGATAAGAGGCAGAAGTGGGACTGGTGTAATCTTTGGACCCAAACACTGCTACTATTAAAAGGACTTTGAAATCCAGACCATTGACCAGTTCCCCAGGCCATTTCCCTGGGTTTCCAGTCTGTGAGAAAAGCTTCTAGTGATGCTCAGCCCCACAGAGATTGTCTCTCAGGGGCTAGGAGAAGGTGGCATCTCTAAGCTCAGCTCTCCATGGCAACATCACTTTCTGGGAGTTACTTGGAAAACCAGGGAACAACTCCCCAAGGTTTGATAAACCCCGGGCCTGCCGAAAGACCCCACCTTGTCTCAAACTCTCCCCTGTGGCAGCTCACCTCGGACACTTACAACGCCCCAGCACCCTGCCAGCACCGCGGCAGCTTCTGCCCCACTCTCGAAGAACCTTAGTAACTGAGGGGTGTGAGGGCAGGTGTTGCGGAAGAGGCCTACTGTAGTCCTGCCAGGGCACTTCACTTTTAAAGGCCTTTGTTTGCAATAAATGGATGTCACCAAAAGAGACAGAGTATGGTCTGAAAATAAGATTCAGAATAGTCGACTTGATAAGATGGTCTCTGAAGCCCTACCAGATTTTATATTTTAACACATGCATGGAGAATTCTCACATGCCAGGTGGTGTTCTAAGAGCTTCGCCCAGACTACCTCATTAAACCTTCACCATAGTCTTTGGAGGTAGGTACTTTGTTGACACTATTTTACAAATGGGGAAATGGAGGCACAACCCCACCACGATCAACCCTGTCATTTTCCAGCAAATATTACTTACTCAGCCACTGCAAGTAAGATTCAATCTGCCAGTCATAGTTATCTTGTGTGGTTTTGATACAGATTTTTTTCTTTCTTAGGCAGTGTTTGCCTACCCTGATATGGGTTTTAATTGAGCCTTCTTCATGTCTATATAGCAGATGCATGGAATCATTAAGTACTATTGAAAAAACCTCAACAGGAATAATGATTTTTCCCCTACAGTTCTTCCCTGACATGGTTATTACTGACCATTTAGACATATGCATGCTAAAACAAATTGACCTGGTATGCCCTGCTAAACACAATCTGAGTAATCTTTGCCCAGTTTTACATTCTCGGATAAATGACACAGTGCGGGGGTAGATAAGAAACAGAAACATTTGTCATTTTTGCTAGCAATCAGAGATCATATGATGAAGAGATTCCTTCTCTCTCTCTTTCCTGAATGTCTTTTCTAATGTGAATTATCATTTAAATGCAAGTGCCTTGGTTCCTGTACTAGTCAGGGTTTGCCAGCCAAACAGAACCAATAGGTTAGAAATATATGTATCTCCAGTCTGAATCTAAAAACCTGAAACCAGGAGAAGTAATGGTATAAATTTCAGTCCAAGGGTAGGAAATACTAATGTCCCAGCTCATGCGGCCACCAGAGAGAGCAAATGCACCCTTCCCCAACCTTTTTGTTCTATTCAGGCCCTCAACAAATTGGATGAGGCCCGCCCACATTGGGGAGAGCAATCTGCTCTCCTCAGCCTACTAATTCAAGTGGTAATCTCATCTGGAAACAGCTTCGGAGAGAAACTCAGAAATCATGTTTAACCAAATACCTGGGCACCCCTGGCAGACACATAAATCCAACCATTACAATTTCATAGTTCCTGTAAGCTAAATGACACTGTTTAAAGTCAAACTGTACAATATTAAGAAATAGTAAAAATTTAGAGTGTTTTCCTCTAAAGAATTCAGGGAAGATGGACCATCTTTTGGGTTGCAGAAACTCCTTTAGGCCAGAAATCATGTTATGCAGCCTGCGTTCCCCTCAAAATACAGACTGGTTCTTAGAATGTAGAGGACCCAGCATAACTAATGTAGGAAAATATGAAGTCATGAGCATTTTTAGGGAATGATGAGAGCAGCTCATTCACACCAAAATTTAATATATAAGCAAAGCGCTTATGAATAGAGGACCCACTGTGTGCAAGTGTGGTATTTCATGGCTGAACAATCAACTGGAATGAACATGACCCTTCCCAGAGAGGTCTTCACACAGATCTTCAGCTCAGACCAAATGAATAGCAACTGTGGCCAACATCTTAATTTTTTTCCCTTGCTAAATTACTATGGAGATGAATTTTAGCAACTTAATCCACCCAGCTTAAACTAATTCTTCATTAAAGCATAACTTCCTCCCATAGGGAAACTTCTAAATCCAACAGATATAAGCATGAACACCTCCAATTTGTTTTAATTATTTTTCTTAAATGAGAAGCTGAGCACATTTTGACAAGGATTAAATCACCTTAGGTCTCACAAATTTTTTTATTCTCAGACTAAATCCATGGTCTCTCATGTTGCAATTCTTTTGCAGCTAGAGGAAAACCATTTCTGTATTACTATGGGGAAAGCAGTTAAGTGACCAAGAAAGGCTTACACCTGCTAACATCTCTACTAAATTCAATATTAATATCCTAAAAGGCTATGGATTACATGTTCCTTAAATCTCAAATGAGCAAAAACTTATTTTGAAAAGTGAAAACAAAAGAATGAGAAGACAAGCCACAAAATAGAGGAAAATATAAAGGGCTGCTAACCGAAATATACAAGGAACTCTTAAAACAACAAGAAAATAAACAACCTTATTTAAAAATGAACCAAAGATCTGAACTGATACTTCACCAAAGAAGATAAGCAGCCCTGGCTGGTGTAGCTCAGTGGATTGAGCACGGGCCTGCAAACCAAAGGATTGCGGTTCAATGCCCAGTCAGGGCACATGCCTGGGTTGCAGGCCGGTTCCCAGCAGGGGACGCACGAGAGGCAACCATACATTAATATTTCTCTCCCTCTCTCCTACCCTTCCCCTCTAAAGATAAATAAATAAAATCTTAAAAAAGAAGAAGAAAAGCAGATGATAAATACTTATATAAAAAGATGCTCAGCATCATGTGTTATTGGAGAATTGCAAATTAAAACAAGATACTACTACATGTCTATTAAAATGACAAAAATCCAAAATACTGACAACACCAAAAGCTGGCTAGGATGTGGGCTAACAAGAACTCTCATTCACTGATGATGAGAAGACAAAATATTACACTTAGGCAGCTCCTGCAAAACTAAACATACTCTTACCATATGGCCCAGCAATCACACTCCTTGTTATTCGCACAAATTGAAAACTGTGTCAACACAATAACCTACACATGATGTTTATGGCCACTTTATTTACAATTACTGAAAGTTAGAAGCAACCAAGAAGTCTTTCAGTCGGTGAAGAACATATAAGCTGTGGTACATCCAGATGCTGGAACGCTCAGTAGTAAAAAGAAATGAGCTATCAAGCCACAAAGACATGGAGGAACACAAAATGCATAATATCAAGTGATAGAAGACCATCTGAAAAGGCTCCATTCTATATGAGTCCTATTGTATAACATTCTGAAAAGGTAAAGCTGTGGAGACAGTGGAAAGATCAGGGGTCACCAGGAGTTGGGGGGAGGAGGGATGAACAGATGGAGGACAGAGGATGTTTAGTTCAGGGGAACTTCTGTAGGCTACTCTAATGGTAGATACAGGTCATTATGTACTTGTCAAAACCCTCAGAGTGCACACCACCAAGAGTGAGCCATAATGTGAACTATGGACTTCGGGTGAAAATGGTGTGTCACTGCAGTTTCATGGATGCTGATAAAAGTTGCACACTGGAGAGGGGTGAAGTGCACCACTGGGTGCAGGTGGTACATGGAAACCCCACTCATTTTTCCTCAATCTGCTGCAAACCTACAACTGCTCTAAAAAGTAGCTTATTAAAAGCATAGTTCAAACACCTGCTAAACCTCCGAGTCCACTCTCATAATGTATCTGAATCCTTTTATTTTAAATGTACCTGTTTATTCTTAATAAAAAATAATTTTTACAAAATCCATCATTCTTTCAGAATTATCTATTATAATGGATTTTTTAAAAGTGTCTACTCTTTGACCCGGCAATTACACTTGAGGGTAATAATCCCAAAGAAATGTTTTTACAACGGACAGAAAAAATGTGCCCTGGCTCTTGTGACTCAGTGGATTGAGCACCAAAGGGTTGCAGGTTCAATTCTTAGTCAGGGTACATGCCTGGGTTGTGGGCCAGGTCCCCAGTGGGGGGTGAGGAGCATATGAGAGGCAACCACACATTGATGTTTCTCTCCCTCTCTTTCTCACTCTCTAAAAATAAGTAAGCAAAATCTTTATTTTAAAAAAGAAGGAAATGCACACAGGGGTGTCCATTTCCCTTGTAAGCAACACTGCTTACAATGTAAAAATCATTAAAGCAATCAAATGTCCACCAGTGGGAGAACAGCTACATAAAATATATTGCATCAAACCATAAAATAATGAGGTGAAGCTTTGTGAGATCATATGAGAAAATACTCAAGGTATATTATGTGAAAAAGAAAAATTGCAAAATAATACATGTACCACAGGTTCCTATTGGTAGGTAACTACATGAAAATCTATGTAGTTTGATAGTTACCCATATTTATAAAATAAATTGAAAAGTTTTAGAAGGATAAACCCCAAACTGCTATTAGTTTTGACCTCTGGAAAAGGGAGTAAAGTTGGGAGAAAAGTATGATATAACAGAGCATTGTTAACAAGAGTCCCCATGCAGTACCTTAGATCTCCACAATTTATTCATCTGGCACCACCAAAACTTTGCACCCTTGGCTCCCCTTCTCCCCAGTCCCCAAGCCCTGGCAACCACCATTCTACTATCTGCTTCCAGAAGCTCAACATTTTTAGATTCCACAAGTAAGTGGTGTCATGTACAATTTGTCTTTCTGTGTCTCGCTTATTTCACATAGCTTAATGTCCCGCATGAACTATAACTTTAAAGCAGCCTCAGAAAGATGAAAAAACTGAATTGGGAGGAAAGCACTTTTATTAAAATACTAAAAATTTTAATACCCACAATGGGAACACTGACCTCTAATAAAGCATATACATCGCCTTTGAATTATTTCCACTTTTACATGTGTGATCAAGCTTGAAAGCTTGCTTTTAATTTACTTTACAAAACCTTCTCCATATCCTTCTCCCCAAACTACACAGTGCATTATTAAAGAAATAAAATAAATCAGATCCCACATAATTCAGCATCTAAGGCAGACCTGAAGAGCCAACCTAAAGAGAAAGATCTTAAGAATGGTGGTATGAGAAATAGTCTTCATACCCCTGACCCTCAACATGAGCACCAATCCAAAATAGCTACCCTTGTGCCCTTGTCTTCAAAGCTTAGAAACAAGGGGTAGACAGCATTTCCTATTCAATTTCCAAAACAGCACATCGCCCATGGCAAAATATGGACACTTTGTCATTTTTTAAAAAATAAAGACTTCAGCATGATTTGATAGGCATCTACTTTGAAATTTCAGTTAATGTTATTAGAATCTCTGTGGTCAGGTGATACTATGGTAAGAACAACTTCTTAGAACCATATTGTCCAATTATTGTTTGGTTGTTGATATAGATTAAGTAGCACAGGCAAACTGGGAACAAGCCTTGAGCCACCTGAAGTCTATCCCAGGCTCACCCTTTTAGAGTTTCACATGAGAGCATGCACGATACCAGTTGGAGTAAGTATCAAAACCTCAGGTGCATCTAGAGACATGAGCTTTGAAGATACAATCATGCACCATCCCACTCATGTGATGGCCTTTCTTGCACGTTACAAACAATAAGTTTAAAAAACCTGGGCAAAAATCAAACTCAGGAATTCTGTATTTTCTGTACAAAACAGTGGTTCTCAACCAGGGGCACTTTGCCCCCAGGGGACATTTAGTGATGTTGAAGGACAATCTTAGCTGTTACAACTGAGGGAGGAAGTTGCTACTGGCATCTGGTTGATGTTTAGCAACATTCCACACTGCATGTGACCATCCCCTACAACAAACGATTTTCTGGCCCAATATGTCAACAGTGTCAAGGTTCAGAAACATTACTCCAAATTAACAGTTTTGTCATTTTTCCTTCCACTGCACAAGGAAACTTCGTTGAAGACTTGTCCATAGCCTGTACTTTTGCCTCTTCACCTCCCACTCACAATGAATCCTGCCCCAGCCTGGACTCCGCTTCCCTCACCCCAACAAAACAAGTGTCTCTGATGTCACCACCAAGTGCCTATCACCCAGTCCGGTGACTACTTCTCATTTTGTTTGACCTTCTTGTGAAAGAAGTCTTTCTTTCACCAAAAAAAAAAAAAAGAGTCTTTCCTTTGGCTTTCCTTTGGCTTCCAGAACCCTCAATTCTCCTGGTTGTCCTTCTTTCTTTCTTCCCTGTCTCATTTCTAAGTTTACCTTTTTCATGTGGCTGTTATGTGCAGAGCCCCATGATCCACTTCTAGGCCCTCTGCCCATTAACTTTTCTTAAGATAAGTGGACTAGCTCCCTGTTGTTGCTGTAATAACTTCACACAAATTTGGTGACTTAAAACAACCCAAGTGTATTATCTTATAGTTCTGGAGATCAGAATTCCAAAACAGGCCTTACTGGACTAAAACCAAAGTCTTAGCAGGGCTTTGTTCCTTTCTGGAGAATCAACACGAAAATCTGCTTTCCTGCCCTTTCCAGCTTCTAGAGCTGCTCCTGTTCCCTGACTACAGGCTCCTATCACTTTAAAAAGCCAGCAATGACTGGCCAGGTCCATTTCACATCATACCACCCTGATAACTGGCTCTTCCGCTGCTCTCTTCCACATTTAAGAACCCTTGTGATTACATTAGTACCACCTAGATAACCCAGAATAATCTCCCAATACAGTCAGCTGAATAACAGCCTTAATTCCATCTGCTGTCTCCCCCATCCCCCTTTGCTATGTAAGGTAACACAGTCACAGGTTCTGGGAACTGGACAGGGACATCTTTAGGAGGCCATTATTTGGACTACCACAGTAACTTACCTTCCATCGCCATCTGCATCCAATTCTAGCTTTTGAATCTCTAGCCTAGACTTCTCTTCTAAACCCCAACCCGTACACTCAAGTGCTGGAAAGTCCATTCCCAAATCAAACTCAGAACCTTCCTCCCTGAAGACACTCAGTCCTTGGCCAGTGTTCCCAGATTCGATGA
Organism: Anoura caudifer; assembly: GCA_004027475.1. Taxonomy (NCBI): domain Eukaryota; kingdom Metazoa; phylum Chordata; class Mammalia; order Chiroptera; family Phyllostomidae; genus Anoura; species Anoura caudifer. The sequence continues at coordinate 96,559 of PVKU01004293.1, read as the reverse complement.
ACGGTATCATCAGCCATTCAGTTATGCTGCTAGCAACGTGAAGCTGGCCATCCTTAACAGTTCCTTTTCCAGCACCTCCATTTTCAATCCACTAAGTCTTTCTACCCTCTAAATATCTGTTTCTGTTGCACTACCAAATCCTATTACTCGCTAAATATTTCATGAATTCATCTCCTGTTATTATCTCCATCCACCACCACCCCCCAATTTACCAGATGATCTTCTTGGAACCTAAATTTGATCAAGTTACCCCCCTGCTTATATTGTTTAAAGGCTCCCTGTTTTCCTAGGGGCAAACACAGAGCCCTGGGAAATGGCTCTAGCCCACGCATTCCCTCCTCCAGCCTCATCCAGTACAGACTCACTCGCCTCTTCTCTCCACACCCACCTCTCTCCTCACAGGACCTGGGCACACGCTCCCCTATGTCCAAAATGTTTTTCATTTTTCTCTTACTCTATTTAACTTCTACTCATCCTCAGCTCACAACTTAACCATCCCCTCTTGGGGGAAGCCTTCCCTGACAGCTTTCACTGAAGCCTTAAAGCACCATGCCCTCTTCTTTTGTAGCATTCAGCATAGTTCTGATTTCAAACTTCTTTGTGGGATTATTTCATTAATAGTTATACACCTCTCCCCATTCCGCTGCATGCCCTGTGAGAGCAGAACAGTGTCTGTGCTCACCCCTGAAACCCAATACCTGTTTGTTAAATGGGTAACTAAGTGACGTAATTACAAGTAAGAAGTCTATCGATACACACAGTTACAGCAATAATCAACCAGTCATCTTGTTATCTGTTCCTTCAACAAAGATTTATTGAATGTGCCTTTGTTTGAAATACCAGTGAGCTGTTCTATTTTATTTGCTAGTTAGGTTCTTCGAGTGTATGAACAAAAGTCTAACAACTGTACTGTAAGCTCAAGAGGAAAGAAAAATGCTCTTCCAGCATCCCTTGATTTCCCCTCAAGGTATCATTTTCTTCCCCTGAGATAAAGCTGGACCACTCTATGGGAATGTGGCTTGACTCTCTGTCCTCCCCATCATTGGCAACAATTCTCCAAGCTGCCAATGGCAGCTGCGGACACTCACTGGAAATGACAGCAGACTTCAACATGGCATTGACTTGCATGATGTTTTTCTAGTGCTTAAGGAGTTCAGTCATGTGTCAGAGCTGCTCATGTTAAGTGATCTATTAGGTGTCACGATGTCCAGAAAGGTCATCTGTCACATTGTAGGCCAGAAGTGTCACCTCTGTTTAATGTGATGTGAAGCCAAACTCCCAAACCAGGGAGAAATTGGCATATGTCACTGCTGACTGATCAAAAGCTGTGGGTCTCAGCTCACACCCGCGACTGCACAAATGAAAGCTCCCCACTTTACCCAGTGCATAAACTAAATGTACAACCGTTGAAAAGTCTATGATGTAATGTTGTTGAACCTTAATAGTTACAGTGTTTTTGGCCTCATCTTATAGAATATAAACTAGTAATACCTATAATGAGTATTGTTATGACTGAGATGAGTGGAAACTCTTTTTTTGGAGAGAGGCTATAAAATAAAAACTTTTGGTAGAAGTAAGTGAATATATTAAATTTGCCAAACAAGGAAGATTTTTAACTGTAAAAAGTCCAAGAATTCATTTGCAGGTATGGCTGTGTGATATCTGTGAGGATCTCAGGTGATTCCCAAGTTAGCCGGAGATAACATCTAGCTTGAAATATCTAGCAATATCTAGCTTGAAAGAAAAATCATAGTATCATTAAATTGAAATCAAGTTTAGTGAAATGTCCCTGAGGAAGAGAGGATAAAGACTCTTCAAGAATGCTGCAAATAATTATCACCACACTCACCAACAATGGCAATTATAAGAATTAATTCTAAGGAAAAATAATACGAGTTAAATATCTGTGCTAAAAAAGTATATGCATGAAGTCTATCTGAGACAGCTTGACAACATGAAAGCTATGTGCTGGGCTCGCTTTTAGCCTTTGCCCAAGATATTTAAGGGTAAAAGGGAACGTATATGCTTTAGGCTGACATTTCGTCATTGATTTCTACAATCTTTATGTTTCCCTTTTTGTACATTTTCCTTGCCACAGTCCAAATCATTTTACCAATAATCTAGAAGGTTGTTAAGATGATTTCTATAGCTGAGATATAAGCTGCATCCTTTAGAGAACACACAACTGTGTAAGACTTTCAAACAGACTAGGATCTTGCAGAGACTCAAATCTGCCTGTCCTTTAGACAAGCACTTGGAAAGACAAAGCAGTTGAGCTGCTTCTCCAGAACACACAGTTGCTGCTAGTGCATGCTGGGACTGTAGTCACCCACTTAGAGTTCTGCCCCTTTTCAATATATTGTGACGCCTCCAACAGACTGAATTCTTTCAGATGTGATTACTCTTTATAGTCTTTTGCTCAAGCCGCATGACTGCCTCCTTGCACTTAAAAGAGACATTGAAAGACCCAAAGAGCACAAACCATAAAAAAGAACTGATAAACTGACAACAGTATAATTTAGAAGTTTGGTACCACAAAGGATACCATAAACATAATAAAAGACAACCTATAGATGAGGAGAAGACATTAGTAATGTCATAACTGAAAAAGGACTAGTCTCCAGAGCACAAAAAGAGCTCCTACAATTCAAAACAGAAAAAACAACTCAACAGACAAAAAAGAAAAAAGAAAAAGGACAAAGTATCAAGAAGCAATTCATGGACCAAGGAAAACAAATGGACAACAGATGAATGAAAAGATGCTCAACCACACTGCTAACTAGGAAGATGAAAAGTAAAACCATAAACAGAATCAATTTACAGAAAAGGTTAAAGTTTGACAACAGCCAGGACTGGGGATGCTGCAGAGCCATGGGAAGTGTCACATCCTGCCTTCAGGAATTTAAACTGGTGCCATGACTTTGACTTTGGACAATCGCTGACAATAAGATATCTAATAAAGGTGACAATGCTCATACCCTACAATCCAGCAACTAGCTCAGTGGTTCACAAGGAGAGGAGTGGCTCACATATGGGGGACATTTGTCAATGCCTGGAGACATTTCTGATGGCCACATCTGGGTTGGCAGGGGTAGGGGAGAGAGAGGGGAAGAATACTGCTGCAATCCAGCGGGTGGGGGGGGGCTGCTACACATCCTGCAGTGAACAAGTCGTCCCTACCCCCAAAGGTTTGTGTGACTCAAAGCGTCAATAGTGCTGAAGTGGGGAAACTGTGGCGGCTTGAAAGGTGGCCCCCAGAAGATTAGTCTACCTGGAATCTACACATGTGACCTTATTTGGGAAAAGGGTCTTTGCAGATGTAATCAATTTAAGGATTTCAAAATGAGAACATCCTTTATTATCCAGGTATGCCCAAAATCCAACGGCAAGTGTCCTCATAAATGAGAAGACACAGACAGAAGGGGAGAGACACAGAAAAGGCCATGTGGAGACGGAGACAGAGACTGAAGGAAACAGCCTGGGCCAAAGAATGGCAATCGCCACCAGAGGCTGGAAGCAGCCATCTATGGAATCGCCACAAGAGCCTCTGGAGGGAGTGACCGACCTGGCTTTGGCTTCTGGCCTGTTGAAGAGAAAAAAATTCCATTGTTTTAAGTCACCCAGTTTGTGGCGATTCGCTGTGGCAGCCAAAGAAACGTACACACTTCAGAGAGACACTCACCTGTGTATGGGAGGGGAAAGGTGTGGGGTTGGCTTCCCAAGTGCATGATAGCCAAAACCTGAATTTTTATCAATAGGAAAACTGAAAAATGTATGGGAGTATATTCACTTGGTGGTCTACAGCAACAGAAATTAAGAAATTAGAGCTGTTTGTATCAGCCTGAATTAATTTCAAAAATGTATTTAGAGAATAAAAGCCAGTCCAGAAGGATATATAGGGAATGAAATCATTTATATGAAGTTTTCAAATCTACAAAGCAAAATTACATAATACTTATGGATATCTGGATATCTCAATCTGTGGCAAAAATATACTAATGTGCATGATAAACAATGAACCCATAGTAGTCATTACTCCTATTAGAGACATAGAGGAAAAGGGGAGAGAGAGGTGCATAGAAAGCTCTCCATTTGCATCTGAAATATTTCATGTCTTCAGTTAAAATAAACAGAGATGATAAAGATTTGACATGGTAACAAGATCTGATAAAGCTGGGTGCTGTGATAAAAGTTACTGTTCAATGTTTGCAAGACAAGGAAAATGTGTGCTGTGTTGCTGAGTAAGATACATTCAACTGATGTTGACAGGTGTTGGGAGAATAACGAAGAGAGTGAGAAACTACAAGGAAACAGGATATAGTTGGGACACTCGGTCCAAAAGCGATGGAGCCCTCGAGAGCAGGTCCATCACAGCACAGACACTTCCCTTTCCACTACCATCTGCAGAGCGCCTCCTTCCTTCCCCTCCACCTCCCACATTACTTGATTTTGGTGGAGAACATTATTTTTTCCACATAGTCTCAAATCTTTACTAACTGACTACCTACCTACCTACCTATCTATCTGTGTTTTACTTTCAAAGAAATGTGTACAGAAATGATGAGTATATTTACTATAAAAAGATGTCACATTCTTCTACCTATGAATTTAGAGGCTGCATATTTTTCTATTGAATTTACTGGGGTGACAGTGGTTAACAAAATGATACAGGCTTCAGGTGCACAATTGTACAACACATCATCTGTGCGATGTATTGTGTGTTCACCACCCCAAGTCAAGTCTCCGTCCATCATCATTTATCCCCCTTATGCTCTCCTCTACCTCCCCCTTCCCTCCTCCCCGGGGCAATCACTGTTGTTGGTGTCTGTGAGTTTCTCTTGTGACCTCCTTACTTTTCTCCTTTTTAAATCTGGTGCACAGTAGAATCTGTGATAGCTGTCAAAGAGGGCAAAGTAAGGATGGGGAGACATCTATCTCCGCTACTTCGATCACTAACAGCCAACCTGAAGATTTGCATCAGTGACTTACATTGTACTAACAAACTCCCCAGTTCTGGAGGCACTGCAGCTACATTATTTTACATGGGATGCCTGAGCATAGGAACAGGACTATCTGATCAGTGCTGCTGGGTCCTGGCTAGGGTTCCTCTAGGAAGGCAAGATGTGTTGAGCAACACGAATGGCTTTTGTGGGCCCAGAATAGTTTATGATTACACACAAAGCACACCCTGGTTTGTGATTATGAACTTCATCAATACACACCAAAAGAAGAGTCAGGAAAGGTATCTGACAGGGAAAAAATATAACTGAAAACTATGCTTCTGGTTTGTGGGGAAGACAGGCAGTTTGGAAGTGTTTTTGGAAAGTGGAACAACCCAGATTGCCTAACATCCCAAAATACCCAGGAATTGCTCATCCTTCCTTTTCATATTGTCTCTCATGGCAAACACTAGATTTTGGTACCTGGATGATTGGCTTGAAATAACCAGGGAGAAAGCACTGTAACATCTGTTCTTTTGGCCATACAACCGTTATAAAAGGAATCCCTTCACTCATGAATTTTTATATTAGATGAGGCACTTCCAAACGTGGGATGGAAACACAGAGCTATTCTTTAAAAAGAAAGAAAAACCCAGTCTATTTCCATTCTTGCAGCTCATTACCTTTCTTTGTCCACTACATATAATCTGTTCCAAGATTCTGAATTAGGACCATATTTATAGCATTATTCTTGCTAACCTTGATGTTAACCCCAAAGTTCCTGGACAAGTGCTATCTTTGCGCTTTGCATATAATTTATTCCCCCTCGAGTTGTGCTCACTAGAGTAGGAATGAAACATTTATTTGTGCAATTATCTGTTTCCTTTTTATCTACTAGGTAGACTGGAAGCTTCCTAAGGGCAGAGATAGCAGCTACTTTGTTCAACCACTGTGTATGAGTGTGTAGCCCAGAGCTGGCCCCGAACTAGGTACTTATAGTGGACTGAATTGTGCCCCACCCAAGAAAAATCATATATTGAAACTCTAACCCCCAGTGTGACTATATCTGAAGATAGGGCTCTCAAGGAGAAATTGAGGTTAAAGGAAAAGCCGTAAGGGTGGGACCCTGATCTGATAGAGCTGGTGTCCTCAAAAGGGGAGGGAGAGGCACAGTGTTCACTCTCCCTCAGTGTGCGTGAACAAAGGCCTCACAGCATGGAGGCAGCCGTCTCTCAGCCCAGAAGACAGGTTTCACCAGAAACCAACCCTGATGGCATCTTGCTCTTAAGACGTCTAGCCTCCAAAACGGGGAGAAAATAAATTTCTGTTGTTTAAGGCATCCTATGTATGGTATTCTGTTATGGCAGTCTGAGCTACGACATTATTCAATAAGTTCTTGCAAAATAAATGGTGTTGTAATGATGATGATTATTACAATAAATCACGGGCTGACAGAATACAAAAGCTAAGTGTACAAAGGTATAAGCTATTGAACCAATTTTAAATAACTCAGATTTAGTTCTTCCTAAATACACCAAATAATTCTTATCTGCAAATCAAAGATATTTAAATTATGTTTAGCGAGAATAGATGGAGAAAAACAAATTTAATTCCTGATTGGCTTATTCTTTAAGCAAATGGAAGCATTTCATTTCAATTTTTAAAACATACTTAGCCTTCTTAACCCATTTTGGGAATTTCCATGATTATCAAATAACAATTCAAAACATTCATACAATTCAACAAATGTTGAGTAATTCTATGTCAAACTTCCTTGAATACCTAAGGCCTTTATACACTTGAACACAGAACTGAAGAGCAAATAATTAAAATTCCTTTTTAAATCATATTTAATGTCATCCTAGCACCACCATGTCTAGCATATAATAAGCACTAATAATTGTTGGATAAACAAATGAATTTTAGTGGCATAAGGAAGTTGTTTACCCTTTTGCCATACTCTAAGTGCAAATAAAAACCCTCATCTTCACTTTAATATATAAAATCAACCCAATAAGATCCAATACTTCGAAAGGACCATTTTAGAATGATATGCTCACCCTCAGAATTCTGCACTACAACCACAGAAACATTTTCTCTTGCCAGAGCTGAACAAATCCATCAAGAGAAATAAATGCTCCCAATGACTTCCAAATACTCTTCTGTGTGACCGGCAAAAAGGGGATGAAACTGGGCTTTCCAAGTGGACCAGCACTCCCTCTCAATCAACACTCAATATGGTTGACTTAGCACCCAGGAATTGTTCTCTGAAAGTCCAGAAAACAAATACGCTTGCTTGATGAATGTGAATGGGTCTGCTTCTGCTATTGGTTCTGACTCACAGCAACTAATGTGGATTACTATGGGTCATAAGGGGGGAAAAATCACAAAAATCTAATCATTGATACTTACAATGAACTTCCCTTAGCTGAGCCCCTGAAAAATGTAACTAAGAAGAGTTCTTTCCAACATGCTCGGGTGACCTAGGTCATTATCCAATCATTTGTAGCTCTAGAAAGGCCTTAGAACAATAAGCTGGGATTGTTTCACAGTCTTTAAAATCAAGTCTGTCGGAAAACACATTGTGAAAAAGCAAAAGTACATGGCATAAATCTTTATGTTGGTTTCCAGTTTAATAACTCTTCCCACATTCTCATCTTCTAGTCATTTACTCTGTGTACATAGGGAGTGTGTTACACTCAGTGGACTCACTGATCAGCAAGGAAGAGATGGGGGAGGTGCACTGAGCCTTTCAGGTCATTAGGATGCCATTTAGTTCACTGGAGAAGGTCATTTACTTACAGCAAGAGGTCAAGGTCCCTCTCGAAGATACACCATTTAATCCCAGCTCATCCACATGATCCTTTCCAATATGCATTTTCCTAGTTTAATTTCCTCTGTAGGTTTCCTTTTATTTGCTCTATTTTATTTCTCCCATTTTATAGTCACGTCATCTAATTTAAACTTAATTAAAACTTTCAATTAGGGGGGAAAAAAGATAGTTCTGGAAACCTCCCAGGAAACACTTCATTAATGGGAACTACTTAATAAGCAAAATATCTCACTGCACAGACCAGATCCAAAGCTGTGGTCTCAAAGACCCAACGTGTTCTTCCCAAAGCTTAGCTCAAGTTGGCCAGTGATGATGACTAATGTCTTGGAGCTGGGGAGTTTGGTGTCTAAGGTCACACAGCTTTGCCTGAGATGCAGAAGACCGCTGTGTTCACCTGAGGCTTCTGAGTGGCTGAGGAGTGAGTCGTGATCCAAAGGAGCGCAAACGAAACCAGACCAAATGAAACTGATGAAAGGACTTTTCCTGGAACTATTGGGAAAGATTCTCTATGTTCTCTGTGCTTTCCAAGCTTATAACATGTAATTCTGGAACTTTCAGAAGCCTAAGAAGCCAACACAGAGGAAGGCACAGGCTGAAAATCTGAGAGACAAATTCTTGAAAATGCTGTTTAAACACTTGATCCAGCAATGCCTGAAAAAAAGCTACTACTGCACTTTCCAGGTTCATGTGGGGACAAAAAGCCCCTTCCCACTGTTTGAGGGGGGGCCTCAGAACTCAGAACTACCAGATCAGAATGTGCAAGATGCCTAGATAATGTAGACACCCATTAAAGTTTCAAAAGCATGAGCATTAGCTCTTTGGAGTCACATTCTATTGCTCACAGCTGAAATGCTCTTAATAAATATAAGTAGGTTCTAGTATTATCTCTATTTTTACAGAATAGGATTCTAAGATGCAGAGAACTTCAGTTGTTCAAGATCATGCAGATAATAAAGGGTATAGGCAGGCTCGACACTTGGACCACCTGGCTCCAAGGCACAAGTCCTCAACTGCCGGGCCAGCTGCATACTCTGACTCTGACTATCAGGAGAGTCCAAAATCTGATGAGTGAAGCCAATAGGCTAGAGACTCAAAGTTGCAGTTCAAGTCCCCTTCTTGCTTGTGGAAGGTCCATCTTTGTTCTGTTTTGGCCTTCAGCCGATTGTGTAGAAACCTTCCATACTATGGAAAGTAATGTTTTACTCAAAGTCACCAATTTAACCATAAAATTAACCTCCCCAAAATGTAAATGTAAAATGTAAAAACACCTTCAAAAAAACATCATCTAGAATAACATTTGACCAAATATTTAGACATCATAGCCCACAGCCAAGTTGACACAAAATTAATCATCACAATTAAGTTTATGGATTGATGGAGGCAATGTCCTTGCCTGCTTGTGTGGATCCTGGCAGACTCAACCATCTAAGTCAAGTGCGGCAATAGACATCCCTACCGCCCCTTCCAGGTTACTTTCCCCTCCCATCTGTGTCCAGAGTACTCACTTCCTGTTTGTAACACTTACCATACAGTCTCCTGTTCAAAGCCTGTCTTCTCTGCCTGATTATGAGCTCTATAAGGGCAGAATGACATTTGTTTTCTCACCAACATCCCCCACCCTGTACATTACCAACTGCTTTGCACACAGCACATCCTCAGTAATGTCTGATGAATGAGTACATGCAAACACTCCCCTCATGACACAGGACATAATGTTTCTGACATCTTCCAGTTTCTTCCCCCAAATTCCAGAGGCCTTTTGTAGTCTTCCCCTAAGAGGAAGTTTCTTTGTCCTTGATGCCATCTGTCAATCACCTAACAGTGAACTGAATGCACTTCCCACTGGGTCTCAGGCAGTGACAATTTCCCACACTCCTGACCTTTCCTGACCCTCAAGGGCCTGGACTCAAGCCCCTAGCACCGGTCTCCCCAGTAGCAGTCCTTGAGAAGCCTCCTCATATGTCTACAAGGTCATCAAGCCTAATTTGTGAAAAGCTCTGGTGGTACTAAACAATAACACAGTAGATACATCTTAGTGCAATGTCACCAATATATCATCTCTGGGGAAGACATTTTTATGGAGGATGTGCTGATATTATTAATGATGATAATGATTATGATAATAATGACAATGATAGCTATGACATCACAATTATTTCTTGAGCACCAGGTCATACTAACTCTATGAGGATGTTACTCTTACTTTATGGATGAGGAAAATGAAGCTCAGAACTTGTGCAGGTTCACTCAGTACATAAGGACAAGGTCTGATTTCAATCTACTACATCTGTGTGCTTCCATACTGGTTGGAGAAACACAAACATCAGAATTACTGTATTTTTTTGAATCATAAGATGCACTTTTCTCTCTCAAATAATGGTTGTTAATGCTGCTGTTGAGTTCTGTTTACATTTACATTGGTGAAATATTATGTTATTTATGTCATTAAATATTTTACCACATTTTTTGCTTCCAATTTTTTTTTCCTATTTTCCTCCTCTAAAACCTAGGTGCATGTTATGGTCCGAAAAATACGGTACCTGGTTTTTGTATAAAACAGATTTCTGATATATACCCTAGAGAGATTAGAATTAGAATCTCTCAGAATAGGGCCCATTAAGCTCTCCTTTAAGGTACCTTAAAATTTGGGAAACACCGCACTAACTACAGTCTTTCCACAAACTGTCTCAAATCCACTGCTTCCGCTGGTTCAGTTAACCTCTCTCTGCTCACCATATCCTCAAAAATGGATTCTGAAAGGGATCACAGGCCTTCATTTTAGCTCCTAGAACCCACCTGCATCCCAATAGCTCTGATATGGATAAGAATGGAAGAAAAATAAAACAAACTGAGAGGTTTCACAGATATATGTGTGAATATTTATATAGTCATAGCAAAGTGTCTTCTTTAACTTTTAAGTTTGATATAAATATAGATTCATGGAAAGTTACAAGGAAATGTATAGGAAAGACCAGTGCACCTTTCGCTCAGCCCTGCCCCACAGTGTTAAAATCCTGCATAACAATAGCATGATATCAAAGCCACGTAACTGACCTTCTCCAGATACACACAATCATTTGTGTGTGTGTGATTCTATGCCATACTGTTACCTGCACGGTTTTGTGTGAGTACCACTAAAATCAAGCTCCCTCTGCCCTCTGCCCTCCCCCCACACTCCGTTCAGGGCCACACCCCCTCCCATCCTTCACTGTTGGCAAACACTAACCTTTTCTCTATCTCTGTAATTTTATTATTTTAAGAATGTTATATAAATGGAATCATACTGTATGCAGCCTTTTATAATTGGCTTTTTTTATACCTCAGCATAATTCCCTTGAGGTTCATCCAAGGCATGCTGAGTTATTGTGTGTATCCATAGTTCATTTCTTTTCATTTCTGTGCAGCATTGCACAGAGTTTAACCATTCAACCACTGAAAGACATTTGGGTAGTTTGCATTTGGGGCTGAATAAAACTGCTATGAACATGCATGTGCAGTTTCCTTGTAGACATAGTTTTAATTTCTCTGGGACAAATGTTCACAAGTATAACTGCTGAATCATACAGAAGGTTCGTTTTCAGTTTACAGGAAACTGCCAAACTATTTTCTAGAGTGACGTTGGAACCATTTTACATTCCCACCAGCCATGTACAAGTAATCCGATTTCTCCACCTCCCTGTCAACACTTGGTGTTATCACAATTGTGTCACCTTCAAAAAGAGACAGTTTTATTTCTTTTTCAATCTATATTCCTTTTATCTCTGTTTTCTTGCCTTATAGTCACTGGGTAGAATGTCCAGTACTACCTTCAAGTAACCCACAGGAAAGTGAAAGAGAGAGAGAGAAACAGGAACTAGAAACAGAGGAAACACAGAAAACAAATAAAATGCCATACTTAGGCCCTAATATGTCAATAACTACTTTAATTATAAATGCTCTAAATACACTAATTAAAAGACAGAGAATGACAGAATAGATTAAAAATCATGAGTCAATCGTGCTATGAGAAATTCATTTCAAACATAATGAATGACATAGGTTGAAAGCAAAAGGATGGAACAAAGAACATTGATTTTTTTAAGCAAGAATGGCTATATTAATTTAAGACGAAGTAGACTTAGGGCATAGAAAATTATAAGAGATAGAGTCAGACATTACATAATGGTTAAAAGGTCGATCCAGGAGAAATCACAGCAATGCTAAGTGTGGATGTGCAAAACAGCAAAGTCGCAAAAATGTGTAGCAAAAGCTGATAGAACTAACAGGAGAAATAGGTAAATTCATAATCATAGTTGCGAAATTTTAGCCCTTACTTTCTTCAATTAGCCAGAAAATTAGCAAGGATTTAGAAGACTTCAACAACGCTATCAACCAACAGGGTCTGAAGGACACCTACAGCACACTCCTCCCAACGACAGAGTACACATTCTTCCCAAGTGTCCACGGAATGGTCCCCCAGGCAGACCACATCCCGGGTTATGAAACAAATTTTAACAAATTTAAATCATGCAGAATATGTTCTCTGAACATAATGGAATCAAACTAGAACTTCATTACAGAAAGACAACAGAAGTATCTTCAAACACGTGGAAATTAAGGATCTTCTAAAACCTCCCTAAGTCTCTCTTCTCTCACGTCACCTCAATAGACTGTTGGCAATAACCTTGTCCTGTCCATCTGTTTATCTTACAAGATCCCAAGAAAATAATTAAAATAAGTAAAAGGACAGAAAAGCAACACCACACCTCTCACCTGAAAATCGTTTCTTACTCTCTCATTTTAAGGCGAGTGGAGGGCACTGATGGACCCCAGGGCGGCAGCCTTTGCCTCAGCTATGCCTGCAGGCTCATAGTGAGGTAGGATCTTCAACTTACTCAGCTGAGATTGCAGGCATCACAGGTAAAACCACCCCTCTCCTCAGCTGCCCACTTCTTTCTGATGGCACACAACTTAAGGCACACAAGCAAGGAAGAAAGGGGTCCGATGGGCAGTAGTGTGATGATCTGTAATCAGGTGTAATTTCAGCAGAAAATTGCACTCAGCCCCTTTCCAGCACCTGGAAGTAAAGCATGAATCCAGCAGAAATGGTTCACTAGTGCCTCTTCAAGGACTGGTCCTGGTGAGTGAACACTTCAATCTGTTCCACTCAAAGGAAAGGGCTTCTGAGTGATTTTAATCAAAACACTGATGGGCAGAGAAAGAGCCTGAACAGCAATGCCCTTTTCACTAGGGTCTGAAAGCCGAAGCAGAGAACCCACTGAAGATAAACCCCTGGTGTTTCCAGAGGTGAGACCGACAACAGCAGAGAAGGTGGGACTGGAATTGTTTCCTTCTGCCTGGACCGAGACAGCCTCGAGGCAGTCCCAGAAAACACACTGTGCTCAGGAGTACAGGGCTCCCAGTGCGTCAGCAAGCACCTTGACTTCTTTAATAAGTCTTTATGTGCCATTGGCTCCTACACGGAGAAGAGCTACCTGGTTTAGCTGGGGGAGGGGAGTTCTGATCAAAACGAAAAAAAAAGTGCTATCTGCTGTTTAAACCCCTTCGATGGCTCCCTGGTACCCTTGGAATGAAGCTGCAATTCCATGCTGTGGCTCATGAGCTGCCCACACCCACTCTGTATCTCCGCTCTGCTCTGCACTCCAGGCGGAATGAACTTCTGTCGGTTCCTCCAATACGTCCTGTCCTCTCTTACTGCTGAGCCTTTGCATATCCTGCTCTCAGTCCTCAGCACACACTCTGTCTCTCCGCCTGACTAGCACTTACTCATACTTTGAGTAAAAAGCGGGGTAAGGTCTGGTGGCCGTGCTGCATTAGTGAAGCTCCATCAGTAACAAGGCTGGCTCCCAAGGGCTACCTCAAGGAGACAGGACATGAAAACATCCCGGGAAAGGAAAAGCATTGCAGAAGACCCTCCAATATTAAAACTTAAGAAACACGCTTTGGGCGTTGGATTTAGTGCATTTGGTGGTATCCAATGGATTCTGTTACAAAGAAGATAGCGGTGCATTAAGTTGTGAGCTGGGCTAGGCTATTCTACTAAGTTTTCTAACTCAGCCTAAGATTCCAAGGCACCCCAAAGGGTTGTCAATATTTTCCAAATTTTAGTCTCACCAATTGCACACACTCTAAAGAATTACATTTAAGCCAATCTTTATCAATGAGCCAGTGCATCTGTTGCCATCAAAATGTATCCTGAGTGGTTTCACAGCAACACTATGGCTCACCAGCAGAGGAAGAATCTACAGGATAATCTACATCCCCCAAGAAATCAATTCAGGGGAGAAGATAGCCTTGGGGCTTTGCGAGTGGTTGTTATCAGGACGGGACTGGAGCGCCCAGATTTTCTGGTGGAGAGAAGAATCAGAAGGTGATTTTGCACAGCCGTGGGACTGTGACTGATCTGCTACACTTCCTTTCCCTGGTGGCAAAACAGAAGGAGATGCAAAATAAACAAAGTTTCCTCCCAGCCCCAACTTCCCAGGACTGAAATGTGAACTTGGTTCAGCACCTTGCCTTCCATCTGTGTGCCCGAGAAGAGTTAAACCAAAAAGAAACTACCAAAGGAATAGTTGAGCAAAGATGTAATTTGTCTTTGGATGGGCCCGCCGTCACTGTTGAGAGAACTATTTTCAATGTTCTCCCCAAGTGGCTCTCCACAAGAGCCAGACGTGCACTCATTAAGGCTTTGTGACCGACACAGATGGGGAGAAGCTATTCCGCGCTCACCCAGACCGTGGCATTCCTCACTCACAAAGGACCTTGAAAAGACTACTCATCCTGAGCTCTCTGAATGGTTTACAATCTTATCTAGAATGAAATACATGAACTAAGTAAAGTCTGTGCTCTGTTAAGAGTCTAGGTCAGCATGTAGATAAAGATGGAAGCAAAACTACTTATAAATAGATTGTTAAAGCAGAAAATCTGCTATGGTCAAAGAGAAACAGTGTTTTGAAGTTACTAACACCCAGCCCCCACTGGCTGAAAGGGAACCTAGTCAATGTTGGAAACATGATGCCTCTTCCTTCTGATAATATGGCTGAACTTTCCTGTGGGTCTGGGGCCTGTAACTGAGTGTCAGTCAATGTTCATTTCTACCACTGTGACACCAAGATGTCTGTAGACGTATCAGAAGAAAGAACGAACCTTGATCGATTGTGGAGAATAGCTACACTTCTGCACCTAAGGGTTCATGAGGGAACCACCCAGGATTTTCACAGTGCTGCTGGGGTCACCCTAGTCACCTCTTCACATGCAAAGATGACAATCATCTGAGAAATTAGGATAGACTGAAAAAGAAAAACAAAGAGAGGGCATGAAGCGAAAGCATCAGAATACAGCCGGGACGCACACTGCAGTCATCTGTGTATTTTAATAAAATGGTTTGTGTCTTCAGGCGGGCTCATTCTCCCCAGAGCAGAAGTGCGGAATGAAGGCACAAAGCTCATTAACCTTTGAATATAGAAATCAATAATCTGCAATAAATCTAAGCTAATTTGTTGCCAATAAATCTCCCGAATGTATTTTGTAGCTGGGAACGCTGGCAGAGGTAGTAGACACTTGCACATCCACATCGAGGTGATATCTGTGGCTGGCCTTTTGGTTTTTAGGGCCTTCTAACATGAAATATGTTGTTGACATTTACATGGGATACGGTTTTCCACAGGGGCTAACAATCTGTTTTTTAGTTGAGAATGCAATGGGACCTTTTTTCTTTCCATGACTCTATCGAGTAAATGACTTGAAAAAAGAGGCAAAGCCAGGCAGACAGGCATCTACCTGGCAGTTTCTTCTCATACATGTGCCCCGAAAAGTAGAGACATGGCTCATGTGGGGGAAATGAGAGGAGATGCCTTGACAGACAACTGTCTTTCCCCACCTACTGACTAGCACATAGCAGGCACCCAAAATAGTTGTTGAA
The DNA here is from genome assembly GCA_004027475.1 of Anoura caudifer. Lineage (NCBI taxonomy): Eukaryota > Metazoa > Chordata > Mammalia > Chiroptera > Phyllostomidae > Anoura > Anoura caudifer. Next base: position 80,865 of record PVKU01004293.1, on the reverse strand, counting down.
AACATAAATAAATGATGGCCTTGACCTTTGGGAGTCAAATTTTGCTTGTTCGCTATATATGTGTATCAGATATGCACATTATACATGTGTGCATGCATACATAGATATGTGCATATATACACATATGTGTATGCATACATCTATTTTATATATTTACACATATATAAAATGTCTGAAGAAGAGCGTACAATAGTTAGCAATTTATCTTGCAAAAAAAAAAAAAAAAAGACTGAGAAGTAACTGGAAAACAGGATGACAGGAAACAAAAAGGACCAGGAACCTGCGCTGCAGTGGAAACTTCATGGGCTTCAAAATCCTCTTTTCTGGGTTCACCACCTAAGCTCCCAGTGCTTGAAACAGCACCTAGGATACAGAAGGCGCTCAGCCAGTGTTTGATAGTGAAATGGATGGATGCATGGGTGGGTAAGAGGATGAGGAAATAGCTGTTAGGAGTAGGAGAAACAGAACAGTTGTGAGGTCTCCGTGGACAGCAGAGAGTATTTGTAAACTAAAGCGACAGGACTACCCTTGCACACACATAACGAGGGAGCAGCCATTCAAGTGGCTCTCTATCCGGTGCTTCTGGATGAGCCTCCTCAGCCCAGGGGAGACTCTGCCTTCCAGTGCAGCGCACCCCAACTACAGCGTCTAGATGTGAAAGAGCAGGTCCCTGTCATGCTGTCTTATCTCAGGGATGTCTCCTGTTTTAAATCAAATGGAACCAACTCCCATATCTCAAAACACTATTGAGCCTCTGACAACCACATACCATACTGAAGTGCCCCCAGGAGGAGAAGCCACCGGGTTGCTTTAGCATCAGAGGGAGAGCTAATTATGCCCTCAAATGCAGACGCCCCAGATCCAGTCACAACACTAAACCAGATGCTGCTGACCCTGTTGATATTGCCCCTGACCCACGAGAAGTCCTCTGTACTAGGCATTGTTACTTAATGAGCCAAAATCTGCTCCCTAAACACAAAAAGCAGAAAAGGCAGATATTGTTGCAATAGCTTTAGATTTCCACCAAATAGCCTACCTCTGTTTAGGTTGACCTGTTTCATGAAGAACCTCTAAAAGGATATTTCTCTAAATTGGCATACCCAGGCTACATGCATTGGCATCTCCTGGACAGCAGTTAACAATTCACACTGCCAGGTCCTGCTGCCAGTGGCTCACGTAACAGGTCTCAGATAGGAGTCTGCCTTAACAAGCATCCTAGAAAAATCATAAGCTTGCTAAAGTTAGACAACCCCTGATTCAAAACCAAATGTGCTTCCCTCCTCCTCTGTAAGAGTCGCACAAACATCTGGTCTTCACTGATATTGCAAGAAGAGTGTTCTCTAGAGAGCACAGTCAAGAAAAAGCACGTAGTCAATACGTATTTGCTGTGCATCTGCTGTGTGCGAGGCGGTACAGGGTGACAGGTGAGCTGTGTCCTCTGGCAGGAGGTGGCACAAGCGTAAACCCCAGCTCTGCCCATTACTAGCTGTGTGACCTTTAGCAAGTTAATTAGCCTTTCACATCTTACTTTCCTATTTGGCAAGTGGGGATGATACCACAGCACCTGTCTCATGGGTTGTTAGGATTTGGTAAATTAATACAGATGGACTACTCAGAACACAGCCTGGCCCACAGCAAGTGCCCGCTAAGAGTTTACTAGTATGACGATGTCACAGAAGTGGGGGTGATCTGTGAAAAGAGTGCTCAAAAGTAACAGGAAAAGCGGGCATTAAGCACAATCTCTGTGCAGTGTATTAACAAAAATACAAGTGTAAGAGAGCTCAGAACAGGAATTCCCAGTGGGCCTGGCAGGATAGAGCTACCTGAGCCAGGGCGTGTTGTGCAAAAGCCAGGGGTAGCAAAAGGTTCTGGGAGTCTCAAGATTAAAATTCCAGTCCTCTCCCTGTCTCTAAATGAAACTATGGTACACCAAGGCAAGCCTGTCCCCTTTTCTGAATCTCAGGAGCCCCAGTATATCGTAAGGGACTTGGCTGAAATGATTTTGAAGGCCCCTCCAGCGGTGGCAGAACAGGGGACAGGGGACAGAGGACAGGCTTCCTGCACAGAGACTGGCCAGCAGGGCAGGGCTGGGAGGGCCGAGGCTCCATCTGGGAGGGCAGTGGAGGAGGGAAGGTGAAAAAAGAGCAGGGCACCCAGGGTTCAGAACCAATCTTCCTCTTGCCACAGTTCTCTTCAGCTTGGTCCTGCAGACATAGTGCTTTTGGTTAAAAGCATTCTTCTCAGAAATTGTACTTCTTAAGGAGGATGACAGAAAAAACACAGCCATATGATACGTGGGGGAAATAGTGCCTGACTGACCGACCATTCGGGTCTATGGAAAAGAGAAGTACCCATTTTCAGGCTGCCACAAGTCATGGGAAATCAGCTGAGAAACACAGAGAGGGAAAGAGGAGATGGGGGGTGGGGGGGTGTTGGAAAAAGAGAGAAGGGGGCATGGGGAGGGAGGAAGGAAACACCAGACGGGTCAGCTGACGGTCCGGACGACGCCATCAGGGTGCAGAGTGCAGTTCAGTAGCTCGTCCACGGCCACCCTTTCTCCCTCCACCTCCCACCAACTTAGAGTCCATTCTAACTGCATCACAGAACCTTTCAGCGGCTTCGTCTCTGCTCGTGTGTTTCCTGAGCAGCAATTATAGATGAATGACAAGAGCTACCCACCAGCTTCCAAGGTAAAGATTGGAAACTGCCGTTATGTAAGTGAGAAAAATTTTTAGATTAACCTGTCTGCCTACATGAACTCCTTTTCCCTGTTATAAACATTTCCTCGAGATGGAAAGAGAAAACAGAGTAGAAAGATGGAGTGTTAGGAGCCCGCCTCATTTCACAGATGGAGAGGAGGAGGCCCCCAAAGAGTCGTGACAAGCATAGGGTCACAGAGTGAGGAGGTGGCAAGGCTGAGAACCTTACACAAGTCAGTGTCACCTAGTCCTAGTGAGACACAGTCACAAGGACGTGAGGAAGCATTTTGCATTTTAATAGTTATATGGATACTGCAATATATCTTAGTAAAATTAGCATATTGCATCCAGGATTTGGGGGACATTATTGCTTAGGGCAAAGCTAAATTATACAGGGTCCTGCAGAAGTAAGGCCTGCTTGAATGTGGTAATAATATGGGTGTTATAATTTATAGTTTTAATTTGAACATTTCACCTAAAATGTCATATGGTATGCTTGAGTGTGATGTTGTTATGTTACAGAATTACATGCTTATGGTTTTGTAATAAAAGACCTTGTCATTAAAAAAGGGCATTATTTGTGCTGGACCCTGTATATCTATGCTTAAAATGTCAATCAACTTAAGGGACATTATCAGATAAAGCGTGGAACCGTTGATACGTACGCAACTGATGCCTCCTGACCAGATCTTAAATTTCTGAAAGAGACCATGTTTTTAGCCCTTCAGTGAGGGGCAGGCTGAGGGGGAGAATGAGAAATCCATCCAGCTTGCAAACCTCCAGAGCGTCCTCTGAAAAGTCAAACTCCTCACCTTGTGGCGCCTCCTCCCCTTCCCCCAGTAAGCTGGGAAATGAGAGTTGGATGTTCAAAGGAGTCAGACAAGCATAATATTATATATACACTCGACATCCATCTCCTGTGTGAAACCTCATTGTTCCCGTGTAACAAAAAGTAAATATTTACCGTGAGGAGGAGAGGTAGGGAATGATCAGCATTCAGGCCATCCATCACCGTGAGCCACGCTCCCATTTTAATAACTCTTGTGAGGGAGGGCAGGCAAGGACAGCAAAACTGGCCAGAAGATAAGAGTTTGTCAGAGGAGTCCAATCACTCAGAGTGGAAGAATGTAAGCTGAGTTGTTCATGCGTGCAGGCGGTGAAGATCCCAACAGACGCGTTTGTAAAGTTGAGGCGGAAAGGCTGAGTGGTCAGGAGCCCCGCTCTGCAGCTGGACCACCCTCTTCCCCACTAACCAGGGACAAGAGCTTCAGGCAAGACAGCCTCAGCCACATCTGTAAAGTGGGGATAACAGGGTGCACTTCATCGGTGGCCGTGAGGATTAAATGAGTCAATACAGGCAAAACAGGATCATAGAAAGCGCTCAATCAACACCCCCAGGGGTGTGGGAAGATGGCAGCCTCTCTTGGTTGCAAGGTGTCAGCTCGGGGGTGGGACCCAATCTGTTATTTATGGAGCACCCAGCTGTCCAGAAATTCCATCAGCTGCCTTAGAATGTACAGACTTGTCCAAGCTCACCCAGCCAATAAGAGGCAGAAGAAAAGATCACATGCATGTCTTTTCTTTTACTCTTTTTTCCCCCTGCTATCCACCTTTTCTTCTTCCGGGTACAGGAACTGACTAATCCTCCATGGGGAAATTAAAGCGCCCAAGTGAAAATAAAAGCACCAAGCAAGGCTCAGAAAACTTATATTGTAGTCCCAAGTGGAATGATAGGAGGAATTGGGAATGATTGAACCTGGCAGGGGGGAATATTTGGGGGGTAGATGAATCTTTGTGTCCTGAGGAGACAGAGGTGTGATGATGAAGAACAGCCTTATTCCCTCAAGCTCAAGACAGAGACCTAATTCCATTAAGCAAGAGGTTATGAGGATAGAGCTTCCGGTCCAGTATGAGACAGAACATTCCAGAAGATATCACACAGTGGCTGATAACTTAAATTCAAGTCAGACAAATCCCAGTCCCACCTCTTACTATTTGTGTGACATTGGACAAGTTATATAATAACCTCTCTAAGCCTCCATTTCTTCATCTAACAGGAAGGAGGGCTTAGCAGTACCTATCACATAAAACCAATGTAAGCTTTAAATGAGCCGAAGCGTGGAAAAATGTGAGTGCAGAGCCAGGCTTATCATAAACCCTCAGTGCCTGTAGGCTGTAAAGCTGGCCCAGATTATGAATGAATGTAACTAAAGACAAGCATTTCTTTACATTGTATTCCTCTCTAGAGATGTTTACGTTGAACATGTTTTTGGAAGATCATTCATCCACCCTTTGGTTCACTGAGCAGATGAAGTTTCCTGAGCACCGACTCAGTGTTATGCTCTCGGGGCAGAGCACAGTGCGGGGTGAAACAGCCCACTGACCTCGCAGTGAGAAGGAACACACACGAAGACATGACCCTTCCAACGGGCCACGGAACTGTGTCATAACGTGGGCTGTGAGGGGTAACTCTAGAGCTGCCACCAGAACTTCCACTAACAAAGGGACCCATCTAGACTTGAGCGGGAAGAGTGTGGGGTGAAGGTAACTCATTGTGATCTGAGGCCGAACACAGGCCTCTGTGAGCCCAGAGAAGGCACCACCTGTCTCGGTAAGACCCAGGAAAGCTTCACAAATGACGGCATTTGAGCTACGGCATGAAGGAAGAGAAAGAAGGCTTTTTGTGGTCCAGAACTTTGTAAAGACTCAGAGAAAAATCTCAGAACAAGAACTCAAATAATACTTTCTTAGGAGTAAAAAGCTGGTAGCAAAAATTAAAGATAACATCTATCCTTTAAAGATTGTCACCACAGTGTTATTTATCAAGGAAAAACCGCAATAACCATGACAAATAGTTGTCCTAAGCTTGAAGTACTTTAAGCTAAATTAAGTCCAACAGGGCTTTCTACATAATACTACAAATATATTAAATAGTATATTCTTCAACAGCCTATGATAATGTGAAAAATCTTAAAATACTAAGCAATAGTAGGGAGACATAAAATCCCATTTAGAGTGTGGGCACATTCACAATCTAAACCTCCAAAAATTATACTTTTGGAGGTGATGAATATGTTTTATGGCATTTATTATGGTGATGATTTCACAGGTGTACACTTACCTCCACGCTTACCAGGCTGTGTATATTAAATATTGTCAGCTTTCTGTATGTCAATCATGCCTCAGTAAAGTGGCTTAAAAATGTAACTAAAAATTATACTGAGAAATAAAAATGGACATATAGAAAAATTCCTAGCAGGGATTTTTTTAGAATATGAAAAATTTGATGTGTTTATTTCAACCTATACATACTAACTTTTCTGTAAAAGGAATGAATGTATTACTGATTTTGTGGATAACAGAACTAAATATCTTTTCCCTTCCTTCCTTATGACCAGCTTTCTCTGACAGGAAGATCCTCCTGCCAATATCATTTCCCCTGTGAAGGTGAAGCCAGGGAGACCCCCATGATCATTCCTTAACATTGGCAGATTTCTTTAAAATAAGAAAACTTGTCTCTGAGAAGTCACCAGTAAATCACTAGATGCGGAAATGGTTCATGAGATCAGCGGCATCACCCAGGGTAGGCAGGTTCTGACAGACAAGAGGAACAAAGCTCGTTTTGGAGAACAGGGGAGAGAAGAAATACATGATGTGATCCAGGATCATAAACCTCCGGGGGGAAAAAAAAAGAGGACACCTGTGAAGTAATGGAATAAAAGGAAACAGTACAAAACCCATTAGGTTAGCCCTCTAAGCTCAGATTCCCCAACCCTTCATAAGATCTTCAGCCCCATTCTTCTGGGGCTGCCCATTCATGTGTTGGTCTGTCTGTCTGTCTCTCTGCGTCTGTGTGCCCCCTTTTTGTCTTTTCGGATATTAAAGGCACATAGTGACCGAAATTCTTTAGCAAAGAACGGATTTCCAAGCAGCAGTTGTTTGGAAGTCTTTTTCTCACAAACTTCCCTGCCCATCCAGGATAGGAACAAGCAGGCCACCATGGGGTCGGCCATCAGGCGAGGCAACAGGTCAAACACCACCTGCACACACGTCTCTCCTCTCTGGCCCTGTGACCATTTTCTGAGCCAGGGTTCCAGGCCAAGTTCTCACCACAATGCAGCTGACAGAATTAGCTCACAATCAAGGTCAATGAAATTCCCTAGGAGTAAGCCTCCCCTCCTCGGAGAAAGTCCACTATTGAAAGAGGCGGAACCACTCCACACTGACAGTTGGACTGGTAGAGTCAGCGTGAACCTGTGTGATGTATTTTAAAGGATGGCACATGCCCTCTGTGTCCACACATGGTATGTGCTGGACAGGATCGACCTCCACAAGGAGACTGCCCACAAGAACCTCAGTCAAAGCGTCAAAAGCGCAACTCAACTGTCAGCCAAATCTCCATACCCCATCCTCTCCCCCCAAACACACACACTTCTGGGTTCCCTTCTTTACAGAGCATCACCACTCATCCGTCCCCCAGCCCAGGACCCTGGGAGCTATCTTCTACTGCTCCCACTCCCCCTCACACTCTACACTCCATAACCTGAGAGTCCTGCCTACTCATCCTCAATCCCTTTCTTTCCATCCCCACCACTTCCACCTTACCCAGGCCACCCTAGTCCAGATCTCATCAGCGGTCACCTAAAGGGACTCCCAGGTCCCAATCAGTTCTCCACACAAGAGACAAAATAATACTTCTGCAACACAAATCTTATCTACCACTCTTTACTCCTGTTCAAAGCCCTTTGCTGGACTCCAACTGTGTTCATGGTTAATGGACCAAGCCCATGGTTCACAAGGCTCTCCATGCATCCTTTCTCGTGTCTTTTACCTCATCTCAAAGTCCCCATCCCCTGACACAGGCTTTATTTCTCAGCCAAGCTGGGCATTTTTCAGATCCCTAAATGCACCAAGCTCTCTCACAGCTCAGGGTCTTTGCATATGCAACTTCTTGCCTGTAACCTGGATAACTCCTCTGAAGATAACCTTTCTCTGACCTCAGAGACCAGATCAGAATCCCTTAACATGTGCTCCAGCAAAATCACTCTTAACTGCAAATGCATGCTGAATTGCCTATTTTCCCCAATAGGCTATAAAGTGGGTGCTTTTGTTTATTGCTCTATCTTTAATGCATTACAGATAGCTGAGCAGGTACTAAAATATTTGCTGAATGAATGAATGACTGAACAAGTAAAAACTGCTCGATGCCAAAGGATAAGAAGAAAAAGGCCACTGACCCAGCATCCTATGAAATTCTAGATGACATTCCCTCGTCCTTCCCGATATAGTTGGCCTCATTTGGCTTCTCATTAATGGCTCTCCCATAATTTCACTAATTTCTTATCACCTCCACTTTCCAAATTAGAGGCTAAATAATCAAGCTTGATGCTTCCTGGGGCAGCTCATCCTTCAGAAAATTACTACAGTCTAATCCAACTCTGAGTCCTCATCTTCATCCTCCATCCCCTACTTATTAGGGATTTTACTGGATAAATTGGACTGCATTAATGAATTGAAATCTTTTATTTCACTCTCAGGTAATTAAACTTCCAAGCCTGAGCACACATGCTTTATCAAAAAAGCAGCATCTCAAGAGAACTTTCCTTAAGCTAAGTGGAATAGCGAAGCATTTTCTCCTCAAAACTACCCTGCAAACTGATCTTAGGTTTCTGGGTTTAGGGAGCACTTTGATGTCAGACCAACTCAGATGTCAGCCATGGAGAGGCTGGCTTACAAGGGCTCCGGATAGAACAGTGCCTTCCCACAAATGGTCAGTCTATACTGACAGCAAAATAAAAAACTGACAGTAAGCTTTTAGAAACATTTACGGCAACTAACATTGTTGAAATATCTGTATTGTATTTTACAAAAGTATCAATCTGCAACAACTGGAAAAAAAATGTAAGAATATGGTCCTTTACCAGAGGTAGTTTGGGAAGCACAGGAATAACAAGTCTAGGAATGAATTCACTATGAATATCTTCCATTAATTCTCTTCTCACCTCGTACATAACTCTGTGTTCCACAGTTAGTTGTGCTGGTCAGCAGCAGCAGCAGCAGCAGCTCTATAAAAAGCTGATTTAACCACTTCAGGACAATTCCAAGAATCAAAAATACTGATAGCGAAAGAAGAACCAGTCCCTTTCAGCAGTGGGATGACCCAAGTGCTCTGCCCCGTGCACTGACGTCGCCTGGCAATGCTCAGGACACTTAAGAGCTGTGAAGCACCTCCATGTGCCTGGCCACTCCCGTTATGCAAGTGCATTATTGAATCCTCAGAATTCCCTGGAGTACGTATTATTGCAATCTTCATTTTAACAATGAAATACTTCAGACCAGATTAAATTGCCAAAGGTCATACAGCTAAAAATTGACATCTTATAGATTGGCGATTTAATCTCAAATCTTTAATAAGAGTCCAGAAACTGAGTCCCTAACCCAAAACCAATACTTCCCCTTTCAAACCCACAGTCCTTATTTTAGTTTCTTTTACTGCAATCCATTTAACTGGCCTTTATCATTCAAAAGCAATACCGAAGCTGAAGTCCACATTGGCACTGGTGCAAGGGGATTCGAACTCGCCCCTCCCCCCTCCCATGGCCAAAATCAAACGTACATGCATACAGGGGGCACTGATGCCCGCACCCATGAGGTAACTGAGTGCTGAATGCACAACTTCTGACAACAAGCAAAAGAAAATACAGAAGGCTGGGCAGGCTGGGAAGGCTGGGAAGCCCGGGCACCCTCCCAGAGCCATGGCTACTCTCTGTCCGGTGGAGCAGGTGAGCACAACGGTTGACCTCCATTCCTTTCCACTTGGACTGTGCAGGAGCTCTACTCCAGGCTGCAGCCTACCTGCAAGATCTTGGGGAACCTTCACAGCTCCACTGCCTGAAGCCTCTGTGTGCCAATAAAGGACGTAAGTAGGATCAACAGGCTTCTTCAGTGGCTGTGGCCACCCTGCCCAGGAGCTCCTTTCCCGCAGGCAAAGCAGGCCCCCGGTACATGAAGCCCATGCTCAGCTCTGAGCGGCTTCCCCAAACTACCCAGCAGGCAAGGTGACGCAGAGGTTGCTGATGCAGGGGACGACTGGCTACAAGAAGTCAAAGACAGACTGTATAGAGAAGACAGGAGAGCCACAGGAGCTTCCTTCTGGTCACAGGGCCCATGAGTGCCTGTTTAATAATAAATTACTGTGTGATAGCAAATAAATGGAATTCGAATTGCATCTCGTATAAAATGAAGATAACCACGTTGGTTATCTTCACAGAGTTTTTGAGAGGTTAAAATGAGATAATAAATGTCAAAACCTTTGGAAAGTATCAAGAGTTGTTGCCTCAGAGATATTGCCATTGTTATTAACTCAGAAAACTGAGCCTTGTCTGCATTACTACAGTCTTCTTACAATATAAACAGTAACATGGACTATTTAAAATAACAGTTCCAGCCAGGTACCTTTATTGGCCCTAAACTTTGCAGTGATGTGTTAAGAGGCATAAAAAAGTATATTCCCTGCCTTCAAAGAGCCTACCACCTTGTCCAAGCACCACTACTGACATTGAAAATGTAGATGGCAGGGCAAGGTCATGTAAAGGACCAAGGACTGGATGACATAATATGGGCACAAAAGGAGAACAGACCACTGAGAGATGAAGTGATTAGGACAACTTTCAAGAAGGAGAAAGCCTTGAACTTAGATGGAATCATACAGTAACCAAATGTCAAGCTGGAAGAGAACTTAGAAATCTGTTCTACCTTCAGCATACAGGAAAAGGGAAGCTGGATACAGGAAATGACTTAGCCAAGATCTCACAACTGGAGGCAGAGAAATCAGGATCATTTGATCATAGCGTTTCCTCTTCACCGCCTCTGCAGTTCTGTTTTTCAAGGGAGCTATATTCACCCAAAGCAATGAAGCCCCAGTGTGGGGACTTTTAGACAGGCTGATGGACCTATGGCTGGCATATTTCTGGATAAAGAACGGAGGGGTGGCTTACTTAGCAAGCACCTTCTCCTTCCATGCCAGAAGCCAGCTCTGCCTTAAGAGTTAAAATAGGTAGTAATAATGCAAACTTCAAATGCCCTGCCTGCTGAAACACTGTCTTTCAGACAAATTGTGTCCTGTGGGAGTCTGTGGAGGCACAAAATGTCTCCAGGGACTCCTTATAAAGAACATCTGATGGCCATGTACAATTTGCAGCTTCTCCAAACTGCATTCCACCCTTGCCCACCCACCTCCAAATCGAAATACTTTCTCCCTACAAAAACAGGCTTCCAGCACAATTTACTGAACTCTCTGAATCTGGACATGAGGCCACAATTGCAAAATGAAGCTGGAGAAGTATGATCAAAACTAAGTTAGAGGGTCTACGGGCACCCCTAAAACACACCATCACAGGTCTGGGTGGTGCTTCCCAGCGTGAAGTTGAGGCTATTTCAAGGCAGATGTCAGACCATAGCAGGACAGAAATTAAATCTGCTGTGAGCCCCAAGGCATTACTTCTGACTCCATGTTGGCTGTCCAAAATTTAAGCAGTTTAGAAATGGAGAAATAAATGGCTACAGGATACCTTCCAACCAGACTGCAAATCCTTGCCCATGGAATGCCCCTTGTTCCTCTGCCCAGGCCCTTGGCAGGCGAGAGAGAGTTCAGAGTGAATGCACTTAGCTCTCCAGGGTGCTTTGGCCAAATGGGCAAAAGGCTATTGACCAGTCAGAACCCCCAGCTTCTGCTGGGCCTTTATTGCATCGGGGAGCCTGATGCTTGTAAAATGTTCCCTCCCAATGCAGCCAAGAGTGGTTGCCATGCTGTGACCCCGCTGTTCCCAAAGCACAATGTCCTATACCCAAACGTGGGGGAGAGAGAGCAAAGAATAAAATGTGAATAAAATGTCACATTTTCCAGGGCTTCTGGCCACTGCAGCAAATCTGTGCCTAGTGATGGCTGAGTGTTTCTCTTTTTTCTTTCATTCCTTAATGGAAATTTAAGTAGAAAAAGAACTCAAGATGATAATACAATTAATTTTTACTAAGTAACTCAATACTACGGTAGGTCATTTCTGGAAAATTTAGAGCCTTGTCAGCTAAGTTCAAAGGGTCCAATCCCATGTCTACTACCTTGGATCTGGGGCTTATTTCTGACAATGTCCCACATGATTAGGTCAGGAAAGCCAATTATATTTCCTTTCTCTTGCAAATTCCAATAAGTGGGTAGTAACTTCCTTGTGAAATACCCAGTTTCAGAAGAAATAACTGCTGCGATGGCTTAGTTATGCCTTCACAGGCGTGGAGTGGGATACGCATGTACGGGGGACAGGAAAGCCTCTCACCTCTGCCCATCCCAGGTTCAAGGGCTCGGGACCTGTACACTGAACTGACGAAAGGGACTAACAAGAAGTTTACTAATATGTGCATCCTGCTTACACATGGGAACACCTGGTAATGAGTAACTCACAGGGATAGGCAGGACTTGGGCTTTATATGTAGCATCTTGTAACAAAAGAATACATTTCTAGAGAAGTGACAAGACAAAGGAAAAAGGACCTTTGAGCTTTAGGGGCAGCAAATTGTGAGAAGGCAAATATACGAGGAAGCTAATGGTAGATAAGGCCTAGTTATAGCCAGGTTTATTGTGTACATTTCTTGAGTACTGTCCCTGGAATGATAAGGGTGTAGAGTTGTCTTCAGTAATTAACTTCTGTCCTTCCTGGGAGAAAGGGGAGGAGGGACTCCTTTACAAATTTATGTTCTGCTTTTAGGCAAATAGAGGGAGGGCAGGAAGCTTTGCTTGTATCTGCTTCTTCTCAATTGCCTTCAGCTCAAAATATCCTCCTGCCAAAGTAGCATGTTTTGGGGTGACATATTCTGCTGCCTTTTACATGGCAGTCTCCCACGTTGTAAACCTGCCCTTGTCTTTCATGCTCACCAAGGTCAAGGCAAGAGCAAGCTTTCAGAACAACTGTTTTCAACGCAGTAGGAGTACAGCGCATAGGTCTAAGCTGAGTGATATAAGATTGTGTACGATGTTCTTAATAAACAGGAACGAGTGAATGAGGAAAAATGCACACAGACCACATGTAGATCATCGGTCATGTGCAAAGAGAAAAAACACCACTGCAGTCTTGAGCACAGGCCTTCTGGGTGAGCCCGTGCCATTCCTGCCCAGTCACTGATCCTGTCCTTCCTCTCCCAGACTCTGGTCTCCCTCACAGCCAGGAAGTGATACTAGCAGAGGTGATATTAACAGATTTCTTTCCCTGGCATTTTCCTTGTAAACCTTGCCCTTCCCACTTTATCAGTTAGAATGCTTTGACTCCAAATAAAAGAAATCCCCAAGTTCCCCAAATTAAATAATCAGGAATTTCTTAACTCATATAAATATCAATACAATAAGTCCGGAGATAGGTTGATTAACCCAGTGACTTACCAGCATTGTCAAGAACGCAAACTCTTTCCATCATAGTAAGCAAGGAAACCTTTTCCAGCACCCTGCAGCGGTGCCCTCTTGTGTCCCATTGACTGGGATTGCTGCACTGGTCCACACTGAAACCAGTCACTGCAAGGAGACTGGGGCCATGACTGGCCTGGATGTGGCTTAGGCTCTGAGTCACTGTAGGGCACGGGCAGATCCCCCAAAAAATATCGGGGCTTTGCCAGGGAGGGAGAATGGCAAATGGTTGCTGGGTACGTAACGGCCCCCAAGCAGCAGGGGCATTCACTGCTCCAGAGTGGGGGCTACAGAACAGAACGCTCTGTGTTTTGGTTCTTACATTTTAAAAGCCTAGGCGGGTCAGATACAAAATATTTAAAAGAATATGAGATGAACAAAAGCAAAGGCTTCCCTACCTCCTAGGACTAGTTAATGATTAATGAGTTGAATGAAGAGGACAATGGCCAAGGAAGCCAAAGGATCTTAGATACGAGGTCCCCCATGCTCCCCACTTTACCTCCACTCCTTCCTGCCACTGCCTCAGCCCAGGCAGAATCTCAGCAGGAAGGACTACAAGACATAGGAGAGGATTAGGGTCTCAGAAACACGGAAGCAGAGCGTCCCACAGTCTCCGGTGATGTAGGAGCGCCCTCCCCATCCCACCAAGCACCCAAAAGCCACAGGAACATGGGCCAGGGAGTCTGTGACCCTGAAGAGGCTTTGTGGCAGGAACAAGGGAGGAACTGAAAATGAGAAGACGCACAAGGCATGGGGCTAAATGACGGTAGTGCGCCCCAATGCCCTATGAAGGTCCCAAGGCTCTGTGAATGCCCCGGCTTACTATTAGCCCTATGGGAAGAGGGGACACCTCAGTTCAATGAGCATAAGCTTCACATCCCTTAACCCCCAGACACAAAACAGAAAGTACATTTATCGGCAGAAAACAAGAGAAAATTGCTCCTTACACATAGAGGTTAGTAGATGGAGATACATGCCAACCTGAGATATATTTTCTGCTGAGCTTCACAGCCATTCTCCAACCAATGTTTTAAATTAGTGTTTACTAGCCTTAGGTTCACATGCTCAGAAAGAGGCAAAGCTGGCCTACTTCTCAAATACTCCCCAACAATCCAATCTAGAGGGGGCCCCTCTCCCCAGTATCCTCTCAGCAAACCTTATTCTTTTCTATAGCACCCTCACACATTTTGGAATTACATGTCTACTTGTTTGTTTATTTACTTTCTGTCTCCTCCACTATGTTATAAGCTCTCCAAGGGGCTCTTTTAATCACCAACCTAGCAGAGTGACTAACACATACTACTCATCAGTAAATATTTGTTGACTAAATCAATAAGGATTTGACTATGAGATCTGTGCTTGGGGCCACTATGTTATGTCATATTATAGATTGTAAATTTGATCTGCCTGACAATTCTTTGAGATTAGGATCATTAAAAACACCAACTCACAGCTAATGAACTTGAGGCCCAGATGGGTTGGGTCACTTAGTCCTCCACATCATGTCAGCAATGACAGTGCCAAGACATCACCTCAGAACCCTGGACTCCTGATGGTATGTTTTGTCCACTGCCCTAGAGTTGAGTACCTGAAACCCAAAAAACGCAGTGACCTGAGCCACCCCGGCCAGGGAAGATGAAAGTGGGCTTCTGCTCAGATCCCAGTATGTTACACTGCCATGAATTTCAAAACAAGCCATAGTGTTCCTCTGCAGCATTTCCAGAATGCTAACGCAGCTTGTGATTTTAAGGTACTCTCTGTAACAAGAACCTCAGGTGGTCAACAGCCCAGGAGGCAGGCTGACATTCTAGCCTGCACACATTCTATCCTTTACCTCCTGCTGGGGAAAAATGTTAGTCCTGGGCTGGATGACCACCCTTTGGAGTGTGTGGAAAAGACCACAGCAAACTTCTCATGCTGACAAAAGGCGAAGCTGAAGAGAGAGAAAATAATGTGAACCCCTGCCGCTTCTGAATTAATTAGAAACGTCCTTTTCTTTCTTTAAAAAAAAAAAAAAAAAAAGAATAGAACATCTTGTTCTTTGCAGTTGTTAAAAAGTTCTCCTTTTCACTTAAAATGTTAAGTAAAGCCACTTACATGCTCTTACATTATGGGTTTGTGGGTTTTTTTTTTTTAAGAACTACACACTGCTCCTTCAAACTCAGACATTATTTCCTATTTTCCCAGACTGGTCCAAGGATGCATGTCTTCTTTGTATTATTATTCTTAAGGACTCATCATTGCATTATCATGGTTTGGAAAGCCACATACCAAGACTGGAGTGTGGTGTTCCTTAGGATCTGATTCAGTTTCTTAGCAAAGTGACTTGGTGTACAGCACTTTTTAATCTTCACTTAAAGTTTTCAAAGGAAGGCTCACGCCAATTGATGTATTTATGCTGGTTGGGAGAGATAAGGAGTAGGGTCCCTATCCAAAATGCTAATGAAATTGAAGCTTTTCCTTTCAAGTGAACTCAGTCCCTGACCCAAATGCCCTTTCAGTCAGCATACTCAGTTAGCTGCAACTGGAACACTGTGCATGGATAATACCTCTGCAATTTTTTTCTTCATCCATCCAAACAGCACTAAGGGCATTCAACCAGCGATCCCAGAGTACAAGCACCAGTCCCAGCCTGAAAATCACAAATACATTCCTGAGCACTTCCATGTTCCCCACAATCCATAGTTTCAGGAACATGCTGAGCTGGCATTTCTCTTGGTGATATGAAATATAAACAAGCCAAACTTGCTGCTTCCACCAACTTAAATTTGCATAGAATTACCATAATATGTTATATGATTTTGTTTCAAAATGATTACTTCTGACAGGCTTGCCAATCTCAACTGAGAATCTGTAGCATAAAGAAGCCTTCATCCTCAAGAAGAGCTTCGTTCAGACTATGCCTTTTAAAACATGAGTCAGTAGGCACATTTTAACCTCAGACAAGAGCATGAGAAAAATTAGTTTTCATTTCTAAGAGATGTACATGGAATCACATATGTCTTTCATGAGGAATTTAAGGTGGATATTGTGTACTTTTTAATATAACTGTAGACTCTTTAAGGCCATCAGCATAACTTTTAAAACCAATAACTTTTTTCTTATCATATTAAATGTTAGACTATTATGGACATTATTAAAGACATCCAAGGAAAACAGGAGGATCACCCACACTCTTACCCACTGAGATCTCCATCTTAACGTTCATTTCCCCAGGGTGTCTACAGGCAGGGAAATGCTGTTAATCCCATACAGATCGCTTTTATAAGCTAGTGGAACGCGTTTGGTTGACTTGGCCTGCTTATGTCACTCTATGAAGGGCTGACATCATGCTCATTCTCATATGTTTTCTGATAAAGTCACCTTGCACAGTTCACTATGTGATGCTCATGGAGTAATCACCAAATCAAATTAATAGTGTGTTCACAACATATAATTCTGATCAATTCATCAACAGCACCAGATGGGAAGTTAGGAGACCAAAATTCTCATCACGGCTCTTTGGTTATTTGGCTCCATGATTGGGATAAGTCACCTCTCATGCCAGCACCATTATCACATGCTGGGTCTATTTCTTTGTCTACAAATTAAAAGGGTTGAGTTAAATGGCCTGTAAGTAACTTTCAGTTCTCTCGTTCTAAAATTCAATAGTCCACGGGGCCACACAGCAGCTGGCTGAGAGACGGGGTTGTTAGGAATGACACTGGACAAGGCCATGATTGTCTGGACCACAACAGGGAAAAATAGAGAAACCATATTTATCACTAAGAGCCATTCCAATAGAAAGCACAGAAGGAGGGGGGGAAAGTATTCTGTTCAATACTGTCCTAGCCAAAAGCATAAACAAACAAGCATACACTGTGAAGTGTGAAATAAACGATGAAGTGGAATAATACATAATTTCAGAGACTGAAAAGTACTATGAATATCTAATGCATGAGAAAGGAATAGAAAGTAATAATTTGCTAGTGATATAATTATCCACCTATAACATCCAGAGGAATAACTATCAGACTTAAGAATAAAATTTACTAAGGTATATGGAAACTAGATAAATATTAACAATTAATAGGCTTTCTATGTATGAATAATAACAAATTTGAAGATAGAATGTTTAAAGTATTCCATCCATAACAATGATAAAATAAACTATAAACTACTTATGAGCAATCATAATGAGAAAAAGCAGGACATACTAAAAATAGGTAGTGAAGACAATACCACAAAACAAGGGAAAAAATAAGTCTCAATCATAAATAGTCAGTAGCTTTGACTGTTATGTGTGCCAACAGAACTTTCAGATACATTAAAATGAAATCAATTATTTTTGATCCAGAAAAATTAGAGGTATTTTAAAATATGTGAGTGGAAAATTACTTCCTAACACGAATTCAGTTGAATGAATCACATAAGAAAATATCAATTGACTTAACAACCATAAAATTTAAGCTTCTGTACTATGTGTGTGCTCACATAGACAGAGAGAGAGAAAATCCCACTTCTAGCCAAGATGAGGTAACAAGGACCAGATTTTCCCATCTCCCCTAAACAACTAGAAAATTGGACCAAACATATGAAACCAGTTTCCAGCTACTGAAAAACGGCAGCAGAGGACTGTCGCTCCTGAGATAACGGGGCGAGCCCTGCACTTGTAAGTGTGCCGTCCGGAGGGGGTTTCTAAGCTGCAGGACAGGGAAGGAGAGACCAAACAGAGCATGGTGGTCTGACTCAGCTGAGACAGAGATCAGAGTTCAAATCCAGCAATCCATAATATAAAGTTTGTAAGGTCTGGCGTCCACTTGAAAATGGCTGAGCATAAAAAGAAGAGTATAACCCACAACCAGGAGAAAAATTAATCCAAAGAAACAGACCCAGGGATGACAAAGATAATGAAACTAGCAAACAAAGATGATATAAGAGCTGTAATAAATATTGTTCATATGTTCAAGAAGGAAGATGAACATTTGAGCATAATAAAGAAAGGGAAGATGTAAAGAAAACCAAAATAAACTACTAGAAATGAAATATATAATACTGGAAATGGGAAAAAAAGTACCAAACAGGATTAACAGCACATCAGACATAATGGAAGAAATGACCAGTTGAACTTGAAGATATCTAGATGACCAGCTGAACAAAAAAAGCTACCTAAAACACAGCATGGACGGACATTATTAAGGTAGTGGGGAGAAAACTGCCACCTCAAATTCTTTACCAAGTAGCGATATCTTGTTTTTAGTTTTATTGAGAAATAATTGACATATATCGCTGTATAAGTTTAAGGCATACAGCATAATGGCTTGGTTTACATATATTATAAAATGGTTACCACAGTAGGTTCAACTAACATATTTTTATAATGAAGATTAAATACTTAGATAGACAACTGCTGAGAAAATGCATAACCAGTAAACCCGCGCAAGGAATATAACATCTTCCACATTTGAAACTCAGTCAGTACAACTGACCATATTAACAATCTAAAACAGAAAAATGATATGAAGCAGAAAAGAGAAAATTCAACACCCATTCATGATACTTTTTAAAGTCTCTTTTAAAATTGGGGATTCTCCCAACATTTTCAAACAACATGGTCTCTCAAAGAACTAGATATTAGTTTCATTGATTTTCTCTACTGTTTCTCATTTTCTATTTCACTGATTTCTTTTCAGCTCTTTATTATTTCCTTTCCTTTGCTTACTTGGGATTTCATTTGGTCTCTTTTTTCTAGTTTCCTTAGGTGGAAGTCAAATAATTGATTTAAGACCTCTCTTCCTTTCTAATGAAGTCGTTTACTGCCGTAAATACCCTCTAAGTGCTTCTTTAGCATCAGCCCACACATTAGGGTGATACACCGTGCTTTCACTGTGTTCTTTTCAATACAAAATACTTTCTCATTTTCCTTTAGATTTGTTTTTGACCCGTGGGTTATCTTAAAAGTATTTTAGATTGTTTCCAAATATTTTGGGGAGTTTTTCAGAGATCTTTCTGTTATTGATTTCTAATTTAATTCTATTGTGGTTAAAACTTACTTTGTATAATTTTAATCCTTTTAAATGTATGAAGACCTGTTTAGTGTCCCAGAATAAGGTCTAACCTGGTAAATGTTCTGTGTGCCCTGGGAAACAGCAGGTATACTTTGCCATTGTGGCATGGCGCATTCTATAAATATCAATCAGGTCGAGATGGTTGAGAGTGTTGTTTAAGAAATCCCTGTTCTTAGTTACTTTTATCCACTTGTTCTGCCAAGTATCAAGAAAAATGTTGAAATCTCAAATCATATTTGCGTAGTGCCTGTTGCTCCTTGCAATCCTAATGGCTTTTGTTTCACGTATTTTGAGCTGTTATTAGGTGTATAAACATTGAGAATTAGGTTCACTTCACGAGCTGACCGCCTTATCATTATGGAATCTCCGTCTATATCCCCAGCACCATTCTTCGCTCTGAAGTCTGCTTTGCCTGGCATTAACACAGCCACTCCCGCCTTGTTTTGATTCGTGTAGAATAGTGTACCGTTTTCTATCTTTTTCCATTTTAACCTGTTCATGAATCTGAATTGGGATTTTTATAAGTAACATATAAATAATTCTTGTTTTTAAAACAAATTCAATCTATCTTTGCCATTTAATTGGACTATTTAGACCATTTACATCTGATGTGCTGTATTTAGATGATAGATCATTTTCTATTTGTAACATCTCTTCTTTGTTCTCTTCTTCCACCCCTCAGAAATCACTGCCATGTCATCTCATATGCAAAATCTTGAAAACCTTGTTTTATATATTTGTCTAGTTTTTCTTTTATTCTTTCAGGTGAGAGAATAAACCCTGTTGCTGAACCTCCACATCGCCCAGATGTAGAAGTCTCTGCCATACTCCAGAGGGACTTTATTCTTATAGCCAAAAGCTAGAGACAGCCCCAATGCCTACCAGCTGGTGAGTAGATAAACAGCTTGTGGTATGGCCATGTAATGGAACACTACTCAGCAAACAGAACAACAAACTTTTGATGTGCATCAAAATATGGATGAATGCACTATGGTAACTGAAAGAAACCAGTTACAAAAACTACTTAATATAAGATTCCATGTACACAACATTCCAGAAAAGGCAAAATTACAGGGACAGAAGCAGAGTAGCGGTTGTCAGGCAGGAGAGGCAGAGGGGATGGATTGACTCTATGTGGGGAGGGGGAGGGCACAAGAAAACTTTCAAGATGATGGCAATCTTCTGTAGCTCATTTGCAGTGGTGGTTACATGACACAATATTTTTGTCAAAACTCATTAAGTTGCATATTTTAAAATTAATAAATATTATTTTAGGGAAATTATACTTCAAAAAAGCTAATTTTTTCCATAAATATGGTAAAATAAAAAGTCTTCAGTATATAAAAGATCATGTAAACCCACAAGGAAAACAGTAACATTCCATGCAAAAGGGGGCCAAATAAATAAACAGAAAGCTCACAGGGGAAAAAATAGGGAAAATATTCATCGCTAGTAAGGGGGGGGGGAGAAACAACACTATCAAACCCTTCTGGGGGAAATATGATTCCTGGAAAGCGATCGGGTACCTGGACAAGCCTCTTAACTTATTCCCAATCTTTGACCCAGTAAATCCATACATAAGATTCTCTCTTAAGAGAATATTCAGAAGGAGACTTGACTTGGGGTAGCGAACACCCAATATAATGTACAGATGATATATTGCAAAACTGTACACTTGCCTATAAAATTTTATTAACCAATGTCACCCCAGTAAATTCAATAAAAAAGAAAATATTTAAAAACATTCAGACATAGACAGATACGTGGAAACATGAGTGTCCACAGCACAACTAAATATTAGAACCAAAAATAGCATGAAAAAACTTGATATTTAATATTAGAGCAGTATTTTAATACCTTGTAGTTCATCTTCTCAATGGTATGTAACATGACCCTCAAAACCTATATTTTGAAAGAACAGTAATATGTGAAGTGGTCTTGATATAATATTAAATGAATATTGAATAGATCACAAAAGCATTCGGTTTCATTTTGTTATTTGTAATGAATTAAATTGTGTGTGTGTGTGTGTGTTTAAAAGTTTGTAAGAAACAGAACAAGGTTAACAGTGTTACTTCCGAGTCGTGGAATTCTGAGGGGTTTTTGTTTCTTTTTATGTCTGTTCTGAGTTTTTACATCTTCTACATTTATATTGCATTTCTTATGAAAGCAAAATAAAATGAGTGTACATATGAACACCTAAGTATCGTTAATCCCAAAAATAGAAAATTAGTCTGAACTTGATTATTTTAAGAAGATAAGTGAGAACATGAAAATAAATACATTGTTTTTAAGTGTATCAATTTCCTGACAAACCATTGTCATCACATAGAATACACAGACTACGAAGTCCATGCCCTTTTAGATTTTTTTTTTCTTTCTTTCACTAAGACTTGCTGATTCACAACTAACAGAGACACAAAGTTTAACCTGGGGATACCAAGAACCACAAGCTGAAATGCCTACCTTCGAGGAATCGGCAGCCTTGCAAGGGAGGCTAGCACATCAAGTTCCCGCTGGAAGTTGCAGAGGACATCAGTAGGCCACAGCTACCATGACTGCATAATAAAAAAGAATGCATTTATTCATCTACTCATTCATTTAATATTTAGTGAACCCTTACTAACTTCATACACTGTTTCATTTCCTGGTTAACAAAACTGACGTAATCCTGGTCCTGAGATCAATGGGGCGATTAACAAAGAGAGAATGATGTAGGCTTTATACCTTGTGGAAGAAACAAGCCAAATTCAAAGACAGGAAATAATGGAAAGGGGAGAGATGCGAGGGCAGGAGGAAATAGATAAAAGGATCGGGTCAGGCTTTTCTGGGGAGGTGGCATTAGAGCCGGGACGGAAGGAGGAAGGCGAACCAGCCACACAGCCACACTAGATCGGAGAAAGCCATCAGGCAAGACTGAGCTTGCACTGTTCGAGGGGCCAGTTTGCCGGAGCCAGTAGACAAATAGAAGAGCAGAACGTAAGACACTGGAGATGAGGCAGGGACCAGGTCATGCAGGGCCTTGTCTTTCTCAACATGCAGAATGGACTGAAATCTGGGCGCTGTATTTATAGTTTTGGCATCTTCAAAAGACATTTTAGCAAATGTGAATTTCAAAAGGCAGTCTTCAAAGTACTTGGGCAACCAGATGCCCAAGATGCTATGCGAAATGAACCAGCTTAGACACTCCATTTTCTCTCTATATGAAACAGAAGCTATGCAGAGTGACAGTGCTGCTGTGAAGGAAACTGAAGGTGAAACATGCCTTGCGCAAAAGAACCATTTTCTGCAAAAAAGCAACAATCAGTTAAGACAGTGGAGGGGGTTCTTTTGCACTTGAAATATTAATTTATGAGCTCTAGTTGAATGTTATTGAATGCTATCAAAAATAGCACTTCAGCATTGATTCAGAGCCATGGGGTGCACTATCAGCATAATTAAAATGAAAGAATCTAAGCCATTTCTCCATCTTGCTTCCTTATTATTGTCTAATTGTTCAGAATGTCTGTCTGTTATGGAGACAAAGCAATTAAGCCCAGCAAGTCGCAACAATGGGGATCATAAAGCAGGGGCCCGCTTCATTAGCAACTTGGATATCAGCGTAGAAAACATTAAAGAAAGAAATGCAATTGTAATTGGAAATAATTGGATGGCACAGTTCGCTTAGCTAGGGAAGATACACTATCTGCATTTGCAGGCTTTTTTTCATTTTGAGGGTCTTTTTTCACCTGGGCTCTTTAAATTGAGTTCCACAACATCACAGTATCATAGTTGAAGTACCAAGGGGCTCAGGAGCACCAGATTCTTTTTGAAGTAATGGCACCTGTCCCCTGGAAAACCAAAAAAAAAAAATTATCTCATGTTAACTGTCAACTGGCCCAGGAAGAAATGCTTCTGTTAAACACAAATCACAAGAACAAAAATTTGTGTCTCTCCTGCCCTGCTTCTCACAGAGAAGAGGTTTCTTCCAAAACCCAAACTCCATTCTTGGAACACAGGTATTTTTAAATACAGGTCATCCTTAACACATTTACAATGCAAGATGCTATGTTACAAGCTGAAAGAATCACAGGCATTATTCGATCTGGGATTGACAGCAGTTCTGAAAGCCCCTCATTAAAAAAAACAAGGCTCAGAGAGAAGACTGACATGCCGCAGGTAAAAGCAGCAACAATGTAACAACAACAACAACATAATAATAATAATAATAGCTACTATAGACTGTATTAATATCATGTGGTAGCCACTATGTTAAATGTTTCATATATACATTGTATCATTTAATCCCATGAGGCATTGGAATAGGGATTTTATAGATAAAGGGACTGGTGTTCAGAGAGGATATGCAATTGGCCCTGCAGTGAATTAAAACTAAGATATTTTCAAATGATTTTACTTATTTATTTTTAGAGAGAGAAGAGAGGGGAAAAGAGAATGAGAGACACATGATGTGAGAGAGAAACATCTACCATATGTACCCCACCTGGGGACCAAACCCACAATCCAGGCATGTGCCCTGACTGAGAATCGAACTGGCAACCTTTCGCTTTGCAGGACGATGCCCAACCAAGCCACACTGGTCGGAGCAAAAACTAACATTTGAAACTAGTTGTGTCTCAGTACAACACCCATGCTGGCAACTGCTTAACAATCCCACCTTCTTATATGAAGGACAAAACATAAAGCAAGTAATAAGTCCTATCTTCCTTTCTCCAAACCAGAAGAAAGGGGAAACAGTGGCATGGGTGAGAAAACTAGCCAATCCCTTAGACCAAGAATCCACATGTTACCCCCTGCTGTCTGTTTTTTGCATTGGTTGTGAATGGTTTCATATCTTTACATGGTTTCTAAAAATCCAAAGAAGACTATTTTGTCATGCATAAAAATGACGTGAAAACTCCAACTTCAGCATCTGTGAGGTTTATTGGAGCTCAGCCAGACTCACCCATTTATGTGTTGCCTGTGGTTGCGGAGCTGAGGAGCTGAAGAGAACCGCATGGCCCACCAAAGCCAGAAACATTTACTACCTGGCCCTTTTCAGGAAAAGCTTGCCAGTCCCTGCCCTAGACCCCACTTAGTTCATTTCACAGAAACCAGACCACGAAGACATATTCATATGAGTGATGTTCTGCACTTCCGGGGAGAGGATTACATGGTCAGAAGAAGGGAAGGGGGAAATGGTGAGCCTCACCTCCATAGTTGAGGATCATTTTGTCTCCAGATGTGGTGCGTGTCCCCCAAAAAGGAGGAGGAAGGGGGAGAGCCATGTTGCTGAGCCGAGTGAACGTCCTATTAAGGCAGACCTTCTAAAAGAAAATGCCTCCCGAAAATCTGAGTGGTGGTCACGGGTGGGGATGGGCTCTCAGGCTGTTCTCCTTCTTAGGCCAAAGAGTTGGCCAATAAAGTGAGTTCAGTGGGAGAGCAAAGGCCCTCCTCTCTTAATAACAGAAAACACAAAGGAAGAACAGTAATCAGGGTGGGCATTGAACCCTACTACATTCTCCTTGGCACTCCCATAAATTCAGCTCCCTGTGAGCATGTGGTAGAAAGGCGAGGGCAGCTGGACATGAGAGTGATTTGTCCACCATTGGTCCGTGCAATTCCCCAACCACTGAACTCACCGCCCCTCCCACACACCAGCCAGCAGAATGACTTGCTGGCTTGGGAAATGAGTTAACCCTTCAGTCCGCCAGAATCTTCGAGCAAATAAGCTTGGACCATTTCTCCTTTCACAGTGAGTATTTCAGAATTGCTTTTGTAAATATAATTTAATTTCCCATATAAGCTGCCTATAGAAAAATTACAGTGCTCTGCTGACATCAGCATTTCAGTTTGTGCAACAGCTGTATTTTCTCAATGTAAATTGATGTTCTGGTTCACATGCTTATTGGTCTCCGTGAACTACAAAAGCAATCACTTGTTGTCGAAATTCTGAAATCATTAAGATTTTAAGGACCAGAGTCTGGATCTCATTAGATTCGTTAAAGATGACCCTGTGACCAGTGAATCCAGGCATCTGACCTTCCTTCCCCTGGCAAAAATTCTCTCTGGAATTGTGTGCACAACACAGAGACGTTGCAGCATATGCAAATTTAACATATGCAAATTTGACAGTATGTGCCGAGAGAGAGGAAGAGACACAGAACTATTTACAAAGAACAGGTGATGCCATGGACCACTCCACTGAACGCACTTACCATCCACAGCTCAGGATGGGAGACCTAGATGTGCTGTTCCCCCAGTTAGTCTCCACTTCCACTCATCTTAATATGTGAACAATGCATCCTGCGGAGTGTGTTTAAAGGTACATGTCCCTCACACTAGATGGTGTCCAGATGCTTGATCTGGTTGTCACCTACAGAAACAGTGACAGGTAACACAAGCTATATTGAACTTCTTAAGTGATGGCAAGTCAGTCTGCAATATCTGCTAATATCTCCAAGTTGTTTTCAAAGAAAATGTTGACTCAGAAGCGATTTCTGTTTGATGCATGGACTCCGGTTCCTAACCCTCCTGAATGATATAACTTCACTACAGGTGCCTTATGCTTGGAAAATCTACAAATTCAAAGTGCAGGCAATTAAACCAATGCGATCTCCCATGGGGACGGGGATGCGGGATTTTATTTTACCTATTCCAACACAATGAGTCCCCTCAGGCTGACACTTCCTATACTGTGTTCTGTGACACATTCATTGTCAATCGGTATCCATTCAAACTAGGGTTCTACAACCTAGAAGTTTGGGCAGTATGGCATACAGTCTCTTCCTAAAAGTCACCCTGTCCACTAGCATTGCTATGGACTAAACTGTGTCCCCTCAAAAAATCCCACATTGAAGCCCTACCCCCAAACATGTGGTGTTTGGAGACAGAGGCCTTTCGGAGGTACTTAGGGTCGGGTGAGGTCACAAGGGTGGAGCCTTCCCGATGCCATGAGTGAGTGGTCTTACAGGAGGAGACTCCAGGAACTTGACCTCTCTCCTTCTGCCCACCATGTGAGAACACAGCAAGAAGGTGGCCATCTGTAAGCCAGGAAGAGAGCTCCCACCAGAAACCAACCATGCTGGCACCCTGATCTTAGACTTCCCAGCTGCCAGAACTGTGAGAAAATAAATGTCTGCTATTGAGGCTCTCCAGTCCATGATATTTGTTATAGCAAACTGAGCAGTCTGGGAGAAACATGCTGAGAAAATCCTGCAGTAAAGAAATCACCCTGGCTGGTATAGCTCAGTGGATTGAGTGTAGGCTGTGAACCAAAGCGTTGCTAGTTCGATTCCCAGTCAGGACACATACCTGGGTTGCAGACCAGGTCCCCATTGGGCAGAAGAAGGAGGTGGCTGCACAAGAGGCAACCACACATTGATGTTTCTCTCCCTCTCTTTCTCCCTCCTTCCCCCTCTCTAAAAATAAAATTTAAAAAAAAAAAGAAATCAATTTAACTTTCTTAGAACCAGCATTTTCCACATGCTGTTGGGAGAAGATATCAGCCATTTTCATCCTGCCTTTTTTTTTCCAGTTCTTTCCAATAGTAGAAAGTCATGATCTGATTGCTCAGATCTGTGTAAAGATTGGTCTCTGATTTGCAGAAGGCAGGATCACTGTTACTAAAGTCACAGATAGACCCACAAATGAATGAGTGACCCCAAGGCCTGCTCGCTAGGATGCAGCTTCTCACCTTTGAACATGCATACAAATCAGATGGAGATCTTGTTTTAAACCCATGTTCTAATTGGGTAGGTCTTGGATGGGACCCCAGAATCTGTCTTCCTGACTAAGTTTCAGGTGATGCTAATGTTGCTATCCTAGGGACCACATTTTGAAGAGTATGGTATTAGGAACAATCCTGATGACCTTGCTCCCATCTTTCTGTCTCTTCCTGACTTGATGTACAGATTATTTATGTCTCCAGCAGCAAACTGGTGGTATGATTGGAAAGTAGAAGGGATAGAGGCCTTCTCTAGGCTGGGCCTGGCACCTGAGCTGACTGCTCCAACCCAGCTGTTGGCCACAGCTCCCGTGGGGGTACAGCATACCAGCTTCAGTGGGTATAATCCTTGTCTCCATTTTCTTTGCCTCGGGTAGGAGAGGTCTCTTCAGAGACCCCAGAATAAATGTTATGATTGACAAATTTTCCACTTGGGCCCTTTACACAATACTTGCTTCATGATGGATCCCTGTTTACATAGGACATCTTTTAGCTGAAGACTGTGAGATGGGAAGTGGAGCTTCTGATGTTTGAAAATCTATTTCTTTACTCATTTAGGGCACATGTAAGTTGGTCACCTTTCATGTTGATTGAGCACAACATAAATTTCCGCTCAGATTTCCCCAAGCTCTGTCCTCTCTTTCCATTTGGCAATTCAGATCCCACAGCACCCGGGAGAGTAGTTTGGGGTTTGTAGCACATCCTCTCACTAGAAAACAGGTGAGCATATGCCAGATCTGCACGTAAGCAACAGGTAGCCAAGCTCTGCGATCTACCAGGTTAGTGTTTGCAACCAGAGCGATCCAGGGGAACCAGGTCTGTCCCTGCTCAGATGAGGAAACTGACCTCCTGGGACATGCTAGCTTAGCTGGAAAAATGGGCATTTGTTTACTGTCCAAATGCTGAAGGAGAACTGTGTGTATTTGGGAAATTCAATTACCAAAACAAACAGAAGGATCTCCCCAACTCACACCTGGCAGTCAGAAAATTGCTTCACTTTGCACTTATTTTTCTGTCCACGAGGAAATTATCACTGCTATTAGATGACGGTGAGGGTGATTCCCACAGAGGAGGAGGGGGAGATGGTCCGGGTGACCTCTCCAGCTGCCGTGTAATATCTGAAGCCTGGGGTGCCTAAAAACTAGGTCTTGAGTATTTCTGATTTTTCATCCCAGAAGGCAGACAAACTGTCTGCCTTATACCTTGTTAGCTGTAAAGGATCATTATTGTTAAGGATGGTTTAATAATTCCTTCATTCTGATTTCCAGAGCAAAAGGAAAAATGGGTTTTTTTAAACAGCTTTAATGTGCATTATACTGTTTGAAATGCGTGAATTCTTCAATTCAATAACAAAATGAATTTTGGATATATTGAAGGAGATGGCAGAAATTCTCAATGTTGCAGTCTCCCAGGGGTCCTCTTCAACATAAAGAATTGTGTTTGGCCACTCGGTCATTCTCCACACACAGGCTGCCACCACACCAGAAGGGAAAAGTGAACTATGTCAAGATGAAGGTGTTTTCTAGTGCAAGTTACAGAGTCTAACACAGAAACCAAGAGGCATGGTTCCCTCTTAGAACTCTCTAACAAAATGGTTAAAAACAGACTTATGCCACTAATAGGCTCTTGGGTCAGAAAAGGTGAGGTGTGTGTTTGCAGGGCTTACAGATGGTGGGAAGAACCATTTTGCTGTCAATTTGATGACTTAGAAAAGTGGGTGTATTATTGTTCATTTGTAATAGAAGTGGCTGGAAGAAAAATCCTGGAAGCATAATGAGCAAAGGAAGCTTTTAATAATAGCCCTTTACCTATCGTGTCTCTGCATTTCATACAAAAACAATCCTTGGTCTCTTCATTTTATACAAAAGCAATTCTAGAGATTTATACTCTTAAAGCATTTAACATCCAGAACATAGTTACTATATAATAATCTATAAAGTGGATAGAATAGGTAATAGAATGCCCAGTTTTAGAACCCACATAAAACATTTTAAATAAGTGGGAAGTTGGTTTTGTATATTATTTTTCCAATTATAAAAATAATAATTGGCTACTTTGAAGAATCCAGAAGCTAACCCACTATCCAAAAACAAACAGACAAAAAGGAACATTTTGGTACGTTTCCCTTTCTATGGCTGCGCGTGTTCACACTACTACATGTATTTGTGCATTGCATACCTTTTTTAAACCAAGTTGAGGTCTTACACTGTATTGTGTTCCTTTCTTGCTTTTACTCCCTATGGAAATTTGGACAGGCACCTCGGAAGATGGAGGAAGCGAACATCTCTCTATTAGTCTCTGTAAGCACAACTGAGGACTTCACAGAGAAAACATACATAAAGATGTTAAAATGTGGAGAAAAGACCATTTCTGAACCTGAGGACCCAGGGGATAGCATGGCGGTGAGTTCCCCAGATTGCTGGTTTCTTTGCTTCATCCATTTCCAACTCAGAGCTTAAAAATAAAGCCAGCAACTTAGAAATGTCAACACGCACAGATTTAAAAAAAAAAAAAAAAAAAAAAGGCCCAGACCAAAGACCAGGAAAGGGGCAGCCTAGCAAGACGGAAAACTTTTAGACAATAACCATTCTACTCCACAAAACACCCCCCAAAACACTGTGGCCCCACCTCTACCTATGTGAGCAAGTAGCCTAGTCCTCTGCCCTTGTCGGGCTGCATGGAGGAGCCCAAGTGAACCCCCTCACTGGGGTAGAGTCAGGGATGACTAAAGGAAGCTGGACCTTTGACCCCAGTGGGCACTAACAACTGGGACCTTGTGTCAGTGGAGACTAGATGGGGAGACCAGACTCCCACCCCTACCCAGCAACAAGATCCCCCCACTGCCCACTGGTGTGGTATCAATGGAATCCTAACGGGAATTCAGGACCTTTCCCACCGCCCAGGGGTAACAAAACTGCTCGTGGTACCAACAGAGACCTTGTAAGGAACAGTGGTAACAAAGCAGTTTGAACCCTCCCCAGGCAGGGATGTATCAGAGGAGAGCTAACGAGAAGCCAGAAATCATCCCCCTGCCCAGCAATCATGAGGAACAGCCCCCTGGACGGCAGTAAAGGTCAGGAGCAGAACGGAAACATCTACCCGCATCTTACAGCGCAGGGCAGGGCGCCGCCTCCTCTGCCAGAGCACAGTCCGGGAAAGCTGAGCGGAAGGTTGAGCTAAGAGTCGGAGCCTCATAACATAATACCCCAAATGTCCAAGTTTCTACCAAAAATCACACATAATACAAAGAGCCATCAAGATCTCAAAATGGATTTTTTTAAAGAAAATAATTAGATGCCAATACCAAGATGACGGAGGTATTAGAATCGTTTGACAACGACCTTAGAGCACACGTTATTAAAATGCTGCAATAAGCCATTATAAACTTGAAGCAAAAGAAAAAGTGGACAGTGTCAACAAAGACATTGAAAGTCTCAGTAAATAAATAGGAGCTATAAAAAAACAAATGGAAATTTTTGAACTGAAAAGTTTAGCAACTGAAACTTAAAAACTCAACAGCAGAGAGGAGGGGACAGAGGAAAGACTCACTGGAATAAATGCCTGGGAAGGAGAGAAGAAGGAAGAAATAGGACTGAAAACTCCACATTTGGCAGAAAGACATAGATCTATAAATTCAATAATCTGAACTAATCCCAAGTGAGATGAACTCAAGGGATTCACCGTAAGACACGTCATAGTCGAACTTCTGAAAACTCAAGGTGAAAAAAATCCTGAAAGCACTGAGAGAGAAATAGCACTTTATGCAGAGGGAAAAATAATTCAAATAACAGCAGATATGAGCAACCACAGAGGTCAGAAGGGGGTGCCATTTTTAAAGGGCTAAAAGAAAAGACTGTTAATCCAGAATCCTGTATCCAGTGAAAACATTCTTGCAGAATGAAAGGGAAATCAAGACCTTTTCAGCAAAAATAGGCACAAATACAGTACTATTTCTTTATTCTCTTGAGGTTTCTAAACTACGTGTGTCAGCTCACGCAGAAGTTGTAACACCATCTGATGTGGTTCTGAATGTATGGACAGAAAATAAGACAGTTGTTTTATAAACAGGGGATGGTAAAAGCATGTAAAAGGAGGGAAGATTTCTATATTGAACTGATATTTCTGTACTGAACTGATCAACACCACCAGCAGATTGTGATGTTATGTATATGTAATGGAATACCTGGAGAAACCACCAGAAAAGTTATACCAAGAGAAAGTACTAGAAACAATACAGAAAATCCAGGCAGGATTGAAAGCATGTTTATGTCGCCCGCAGGGCGGATTGTGTCTGCAGTGGCGCTGCAGGTACTTTGTGTCTCCGCCTCGTAACCCTGGTGCTCCCAGCTGTGTTTCTGCTTTTTCTTACTCACGCTGGATTTTCTTTCTCCTCAAATATTGTGTGGTATATTTAAATATGCACATAGTTTTATATAATGATTTATATAATGGGAGCTGTCTATGGAAATATTCTATAACGTAGATTTTAGGTATGCCCCGCCAAGGAAGTCTAACAATTATTTCTGCCAGGTGCCTCCAAAGTATCATCTGTTCAACGTGACAGTAAGGCAGAGGAATTCCTGGATCATTCAGGTAGTTTACATTCAAAATCCTATTCCCAGCTGAGCAGGCCAGTAATTATGGTAACTCATTAGAAACTTGTTTTTCAGGTAAAGACAAACGGCTTTGCCGACTCCCTCTGACAGTCTACAGTTCTCCTAGTCCACCCATTCAATGGAGTCCAGCTTCATTCAAAGTGCAAGTAAGTACCTGCACCCCACCTAGGACACAACTGTCCCACTACACTCAACCATGAATATCTGAGCCTCATGGCTCCGGAGATCAGAAACCCCCACCCCCCGCCCCGCCCCAGGGCGGTCAGTGCTTCTGCTTGACATTCTGTTTCAACATCCTCCCCATTTCTGGCCCCTGGGAATTTCCCTAACATCCTTGTAATTGCAGTTATGCATTGAAACTGATTATGTAAGCATTGTTACATTTTCTCCAGCAATTCTAGGTGTTTTGTAGCAAGAGATTTTCAGATTAACTAATGCACACATATTACTAAGATTGGAAGTCCTTTACCCTTTTTCAACCTGTTTCCTCATTTGACATGAGAATCAGTAAAATAAAATTTGTAAAGTATCTGGGATGTAGGCGATCAACAAAAGGAAGCACTATTTTTGTTATTATGCCATGATTATCAACCCACTGCTGACTCTGTTTATTCACCACTTCCTTCTATTACAGGTAACACTTCAACGTGTGTGAGAGAGTGCAAACCTTCGTTCATTTAGGATTACCTCCTGAGGTTAAAAGCCAAGAAAAATCATTCCTAGCTCTAAAAACATTTTCACATTTTAAGACTCTTCACCAAGCTGCCTACCAGTCATACACGGCAGTACCCATTTTATCCCGTTTCATCACTAATATAAGCCAAGTTTCAAAATGTTTTCCAAATTGATAGGTAAAAATGGTACTGTGTTTTAAGATGAGTAATCCTCTTATTGCTACCATAAGGACTAAGCATGGGAAACGTTATTAGGTGGTATATTACAGAATTTCCTATAAAGGAAGACCACCTCTGTGACCTGAGAACACACTTCATTGCATAGGGAAGGCGGCACATGAAATTTGGAGGCCAGGTTTAAAGGAAGTGAAAAGAGATCTTACAGTTGTAGAAGGGAGATAAAGCTCAGAATGTAAGACCACGATGATGCAATTTCCTGGCACAGGTCCCTATCCTCCCCTTTCCCACACTCATTAGACATGACTGATTGATCAGAGAACCCCTTCCCAAAGAGCGGAGAAGCATCTCAGTACCCTCTCTGATGCAACAGTCCAAGCAGCAGTTGATTACAGTTGGCCCATAAGATAAAGCCTCTTTAACCTCCTTGATTTAGTACATTATAATTTCCAGGTCAAGACAGGAGGAAGGGGTACATAATATTTAATGTTGCTCTGCATCTGAGCCAGTGCAATTTGTAGCTCAGTATAAACACTGTTCGTTGCCAGGATGTGTTTACCCAGCACAGAGCCAGCTTCTTTACCACTGGTGACAAATTCTCCGTTCACAAGGCTGGATGACAAGAGAGAGGTAATACCAGGAGTCCAGGAGATAATCTAAACAATGGTACCTGAGCTGCCCAGCTAGGGAGTGGGCTCCCAGTGGAAAGAAGAAAGTAACCAGACCATCTCCAAACATCACCAATATTTAGTAAAGGATATTTCCTTTGGGAAGCCAAGAAGAGGGAGACAGAGAGTAAACACCCACCTCCGGTGGTCTTCCTCTCAGGCCTGTGAAGGTGCAGGCCAGAGTCACCAGGACGCATCAACCTGAGTGAGTGCTCACAGGGAAAAAAGGACGGTATTCCAACATGACTGTCAAGACAGTAAAGACCCCAAATCCAAGGAGAGGAGCAGCCCAGAGGGAAAGCCCTGAAATGGAGATGCCGGCTCAGGAGCCCCGGAAGGGGGTCCCTCAGTCAGTCCAGGGCTCGGTCTTTTCCACCGAGCTGTGGATTTGTGCAGCAACTAATTGCTGCCCAAGGGCCAGCCGGGATCACCATCATTAACGAGCCAGTGTGACAGCATTGGAGTCCCCCGCTCCCTCATTTTTCTAGTTCTGGCATCTCACCCTAGTGCGCTACCGCAAGGGCTTTCTGCTGATGAACTCTTAAGACAATAAATAAAGTGACTTATATATCATAAAATTTAACCATCACCTAGGGAACTCTTCCAGTATAAAGAAATATGTTTATAATCCTCCTCCACCCCACCGAAGCATTTATACGATGAGCCGTGACTATACTTCCTGACTCTTCGAGCCCCTCAGATCGCTTTGTATAAGCGCCCCCCCCCAACGATGGTAATAGTCCTTCTCATTGTGAGCAAACTGCTTTATTCTAACTTGTACCTCTAATCATGCAAGCTACACCCTCTCGTGACATTTTGCAACATATGCACGCGCGCACACACACACACACACACACACACACACACACACACACCTCTGTGCCTTGTCCAAGTTCTGCTTTTTTCTCATGTCCTACCTCCCCCCTGCCCAGGATGGGGCTGTCATTCTCCCCACTGGGATGGGAGAGGTTTGAGCCGATGAGAGCAAAGAGAGGGTGCAGCAACCCTCAAGGAGAGAAGGTGTCAGCCCTCAGGATGCATTATTTTAGAGACAATCATAACTTTGCTCTGCAGAGAGGAACCCCTGGTAGTATGACTCCTCTGCTGACTAAAGAATCACCGTGTCCTCCCTCACCCTTGAGTTTCATTCTAAAAGGCCCCTTCCTGTTCTTAGCATGCAGTGCCTTCCATAGGCTAGTCCTGGGGAAGGGGAAGAAGAACACGACCAGCTCACACATGCTTTCCCCCAAGCTGAAGTCTCCACCCCTTCTTTTCTGCCTGGCAGACTCCTCATCCTGTCTCTGCTCCACTTTTCTGCAAAAACACGGACCACCCCTGGAGATTTAGGCATTCCTCCCTAATGTGCCTTCTGCACTCTGCTAGAGCAAGTCCCTCCATGACCTCCAAGTCTCCCACATGCCTGCCTTCCTGCCGCACTGTGACTCATTGAAGGCAGAAACCTAGGAACTTCTGCTTCTGATCTTCCTTGCTCCAGCATTTAGCCCACTGTTGGGCCCTGGCATGGCAGGTGATAAATTTTGCTGGATGATTGCGTGGATGAATCCTCATGATGATTTTTTTTATCTTCTTTTTCTTATATAAGTCCCTTTAACATTTCATATACTAAGGGCTTGGTGATGATGAATTCTTTTACTTTGACCTTATCTGGGAAGCACTTTATCTGCCCTTCCATTCTAAATGAAAGTTTTGCTGGATAGAGCAATCTTGGAGGTAGGTCTTTGCCTTTCATGACTTGGAATACTTCTTTCCAGCCCCTTCTTGCCTGGAAGGTCTCTTTTGAGAAATCAGCTGACAGTCTGATGGGAACTCCTTTGCAAGTAACTGTCTCCTTTTCTCTTACTGCTTTTAAGATTCTCTCCTTCATTTTAATCTTGGCTAATGTAATTATGATGTGCCTTGGTGTGTGCTTCCCTGATTCCAACTTCTAGCTTGCCCTAATACCAGTGAAGAATCTGGGAAGGTAAATACTGGAAAGGACCACAAGACTCACACTGGTCAATCCCCTGTTTGCAAAGATGAGGTCTACAGTGAGAGGACTTAATTAAGGCCACACAGTGTGTATGTGGCATGGCCAACCTGTGTCTAGACTCACAGCCTAGTCCTTCCTCCACTGAGCAATATTTTTTTACCCACTGATGGAAGAAAGACACACTGAGCATATCAAGGATGCCAAGCCCTGAAGATACCCAGGTGAAAAGAGCAAAGATAGTTTCTTCCACAGGTAGCTTGAAGTCCAGGTCCCCTAGACTAATACAGCTAAGCATTCGGAAAAGTAGACAGGCCAGGGTCACAGGGAGGCAACTGAGATGGCTCACACAAGTCAGGGTCAAATTCTGACTTTATTAAAAATGCTGATATTTTGTTCATCAAGGACTTTTGGCCCTACTTTTGATTTTTTTAATGTTGTATAAAGATATTTTTAAATCTTGATCCTAAGTTGTTTTGACACCCCCTTACACTCTGTTCCTGAGGCAAGTGCCTCATCCACCACACCCTGATCCTGGCCCTGTAAGGAGCTGCGAATTTAAAAAAGGAAGAAAGCGAGCGACCACGGCTCCATGACATGTATCTTCAGAGAACCTTCGTGATTTTCTACGGTTGTCCGTCTCCTTCTGAATGGGAGGGGCTTTCTCATACATTGGAGCATGTGCTTGTTAAATCGTTGTCTAATTGCTGAGCAACACGCATTTCCCAGCTTGTAAAGTCATCTCTTAACATGTGCCAATTTATTAGGTAATTTTTGTAGTCAACTAATTGCGCAAAGTCATTTTATTTCCAGTAAATTCTCATAACTGCTGGTAGCTTCAATGACCAACATTCCCCCTGAGATTTGTGTCGCAAGGAGGGTAGCTGGGGTTGAAGTCATTCAGGTATTGTATTATTGCCAATGAGGATGGAGACAACATTAAAATAAAAACAGAATACAAGTAAGAAACAAGAAGCTAAACAAAAACACCAAGTTACAGCCCTAAAGAGGTAATTGCCAAAGGCCACTGAAACACAGAGAATCTGCAGATCACGTGGGTAGTGTTTTAAATTCCAGGAGTATGCGATGCACTTGCCACACTGACGCTGTGTACAGGTGCCCCCTGATTCTAAGGCGGCTCTTTGATCCAGAGGTTACAGCTCAGGGCACAGAACCAGATTTACAGGTCATGTGCTGACATCACCAGCAGCCTGCAGAATGACCTTGAGCAAGCAATTTGACCTCTCCACATGTCAATCACACTGCTATGTGGCTGCTACACTGCTACTTTCCCAGGAACTTGCTGGAAAGAGGATTTTTTTTTTCAACTAAATTTTATTCGATTTGATTTTTTAAATTATATTTTATTGATTATGCTATTACAGTTGTCCCATTTCTCCCCTATCATTCCCCTCCACCCTGCATACCGCCTCCCACCCACATTCCCCCCCTTTAGTTCATGTCCATGTGTCATAAGTTCTTTAGCTTCTACTTTTCCCACACTATTCTTGCCCTCCCCTTGTCTATTTTCTACCCACCGTCTATGCTACTTATTCTCTGTACCTTTTCTCCCTCTCTCCTCCTCCCATTCCCCTGTTGCAAACCCTCCGTGTGATCTCCATTTCTGTGTTCCTGCTCCTGGTCTAGCTGTTTGCTTAGTTTGCTTTTGTTTTAGGTGTGGTTGTTAATATCTGTGAGTTTGCTGTCTTTTTACTGTCCTATTTTTTATCTTCTTTTTCTTAGATAAGTCCCTTTAACATTTCACATAATAAGGGCTTGGTGATGATGAATTCCTTTAACTTGACCTAATCTGAGAAGCACTTTATCTTCCCTTCCATTCTAAATGACAGCTTTGCTGGAGAGAACAATCTTGGATGTAGGTCCTTGCCTTTCATGACTTGGAATACTTCTTTCCAGCCCCTTCTTGCCTGGAAGGTCTCTTTTGAGAAATCATCTGACAGTCTGATGGGAACTCCTTGGTAGGTGACTGTCCCCTTATCCCTTGCTGCTTCTAGAATTCTCTCCTTCATTTTAATCTTGGCTAATGTAATTATGATGTGCCTTGGTGTGCTCCTCCTTGGGTCCAACTTCTTTGGGACTCTGAACTTCCTGGACTTCCTGGAAGTCTATTTCCTTTGCCAGATTGGGAAAGTTCTCCTTTATTATTTGTTCAAATAAGTTTTCTACTTGTTGCTCTTCCTCTTCTCCTTCTGGTACCCCTATAAAAGGATTGTTTTTAAAAAAAATAACTTCAGACTTACCAGGGTGATCATTTTGAAAGTTATATAAATATCTAATTACTATATTGTACACCTGAAACCTAGTATTGTATACAACTGTAATTGAAAGATTAAAGAATTTATACAGACTTATAAAAAATGGAAAGCATCAGGTTACAGTGTTCCGAGAGAATCCATTTGGACACATGTTGCAGGGTGGATATAAGACATGACTGATGGGGGTACCATAGCATCATGAGTCCTCAGCACAACAGAAAATTTCAAGGCAATTTAAAGCAATTGACCTACCTCAACATTAAAATGAATAAAAAGAATGCAAGTAGGAAAATAAAACTTGTTTATTTGGTGTTATTGGCTGAAATCATTTCAGAAGTTAAACCTCATAGGATAACAGCATTAAGTCTTTGTCAGAACGCTGCGTCTGTCCACTTACTGCCTGTAAAATCTTAGACAAGTACTTGAGCATCTGTTTAAATAAACTTCATCTCACAGCACCACCAATTCTTCCTGGGGTTTTTTTCTGAGGATTCAAGGAGATCACGTACATAAGAAGCACTTAGTACAATGCCAAGAGCATAGAAAGCACATGGTAAGTGTGGGTGAGTGAAGAAGTGGAGGAAGGAAAATGATGGTTTATGCTTCCCTTAGTATTCCTCACAGCACCTAGACCAACGCCAGGCACAAAGTAAACATGAATAGATATTGTAATGAATAATGAGTACTTATATGCTCCAAGTAATATACTAAGGAAAAGGGGGGGAAAAGAGCAAGAAAGAGATGGGGGTGTGGATAGAGACAGACACCAAAGAAAACGTTCACTGTATGCCTCCGCCCTCATCCATGGAGGGAGGGGTCATGTTACTGCCCATAAGTGCATGTGCATGTTAATCTCTGGCCACTTATCCTTACACACCAAATGGGCAATCAGATACACTGCTGGAGGTCCACCCGTTGAGAGGATTACTCTTTGTCACTGCCCTTCAATCAGTCTCAAGGTTTCAATGGAGCTGTCGTATACCATTTAACCCTTCCGTAAACTGAGCTTGGCTTTTTTCCTCCTCGGTCACTTAGTCATAACGAGTGCCTCATGAAGCCAAAGGTCTAGGCTGAGGAAAAGGCCCTCGTGGATGACACAAGTATTTGCACTACCTGCTTATGAGCCTTTCTGTAGCCTCTAGTCTCACTTGTGCTCAATCCCAGATATATCCCTTCTGCCTCATGCTGCACTGCTGGGTGCTCTCAACCTTATTACTTGGGAAACATGATAGCTAATAGTGGGCAGTCCTGGACACATGATATTATGGTAACCCATGTAGCTCCATATCTACCAGGCTCCAGTATTGTGGCAGGAGTTGTTTCTCAAAAGGTGTATAATGAATGGCATATCATTCTTGTTCCAGAACCCCAAGGAAACTTTGTTGCACTTCTCACACTGCGGCTTGACGGCTTGGCGTAAGCTCCACGTGACATTGTTTCCCATTGCTGACACCTCTAATACCCTAGGATCTTCCCATGTTGTGTGGTTCAAATAGTAGGTTGCATGCTCTCTCGCCTGGTCCGGCTACAGAGCGCTCTCCTGCTCTGCGCCCCACTCAAAGCTGGCAGCCTTTTGCATCATTCGGTAATGGGCTGGAGCAATATTCTCAGCTATGGGGTAGGTAGCTTTCAAAACCCAAAGAGACTTACCAGGCATTTGGTATTCTTTCTAGTGGTGGAAAGTAAAAATACTGTAATTTATCTTTTACTTTGCAGGGGATGGTGTAGGTTGTCGTTACCATTGGACCCCTAGATCCCTGAATCTTTACAGGGTTGATCATCCATTCGGTGCAGACCATTTTACCAAAGCCACTAGCATGCTAGTCACTGATTCACTGGGCTTGATCAGCATAATAAAGTCAGGGCAGTAAATTAATGTAATGTTCTGCTTAATGTCCAGATGGTTCAAATCCCTTCAGAGAACAGCATAGTTTTAACATAGCTCTCAGGCATAACTCTGTCTGTTGCTGACCACTACATGTGAATATAAACTGTTTCTGATTCTCTTTTCTGATTGGGACAGGAAGAGGATGTAGTCGCCATTTGCACCGTGCTGAGGTCGTGTTAATCTGCTCTAGAAGAGATGCCACTTCTGGAACAGCAGCCACCGCCAGGGCTTCTAAGTGGATGATTTTGTGCAGATCTTCACTGAAACCCCCAGGGCACATCCGGTTTCTCCGGGAGTTAGAATGGGGGACTAACTGCAGACTTTGTGGGGCCCATCACTGTAGCATTGCCTAGATGCATACAAGTGACCCGAATGTCGGCCATCCTCCTCGCTGTGCAAGAATGACGTTTTATCTTTGATTTCCTTTTTTGGGCCTGGGGTAGGGTGGGTTTGCAGTTTTAGAGCTTCCACTTGGCCTTCCTTAGTCCATAGGCTAAGGAATCAATGTAGGCAAGTGGCAATTACTAAGTATCTTAATCCCAATTTTGCCTTCCAAAGCCTTCAGATGGGTTTGTTGGCCAAATGGACACACTGCAAATTGGACTTGGGCCAAAACTCATTGTATTATCTGAATCCCACATACCTCCACTCTATCCATTTAGGTACCGAGCCTCCAGAAATCAAGGTCAAGTTGAGCCCTGTGTCCAGTGGTCCTCAGAAGTGTGGCATCCTCCCACCCGCAGTGCACAGCTGTAGTGGCCAGAGGTCTCTCCGGGACAGGACTGGGGAGCTCATCCTTGTGTATGCTCACCACGTGCAGCAGCGCCCTCCTGTGGGAGACCCAGCCTCCTCTTCAGTCAGAGGGTTTTGAGTCTGAAAACTGGATGGGTCTGAACACTGGTCACATGATCAAGACGTTAGTAGGGCTCCTGTCCCCAGCCTCCTCAGGTTGCCTCGTTGACCGAGTAGCTTGAACTTGTTGGCAGCCCATCTATCTTACCTGCAGGGCCTCTATGTTCCACTCAGCAAATCACAGCTCTGTGAGCCCATTTCTACACTGGCTTCTCCTACCATCAGGCCCGGTTTTAGAGGAGAGCCATCTTCAGCCCTCTCTCAACCCCCAGCTACTCAGGCTGTGGCTGAGACTTCAGCTGGCAAGGTGGGAGGCTGGAGAAAGAATTTTTGTGAAAAAGCCATTAGAAATTTATTATATTTTTATCCCCCCTATTCCCCTTTACCACCTAGCTGCCCCCCAGAGAAATTGATATGAGTACTCTAGAGATCTGGAGAAACCATGGACCAATGTCAGTCTATAACTAAGGAATCCAGAGGCTTTGGCTATGAACTTGAGGTATCAGGGCAAAGACAGACCCATCTGCATTGGGATCTAGCTACCCATCCACAAAAGACAGAGAGCAGGTGCGCATGAAGAAAGGTCTCTGGGGTCCTAGACATGAGCCACAGGGGAGGGGGAGAGAACTGATCTTCATCTTTCTCTAAACCCCGACCTAGAGCACCATCTGAAGGGGTAAGAAGCTACTAGGGAACAGGGTCAACCATGCAGTCCCTAAGAATGATGAAGGAGATGCAAAAGGCCAGCAGATGAAAAAGAAACACCTCCTTCGAGGGAAATGCACACAACTCACCTATCCCAGTATGGTGGCGGAGGTGGGGTGGTTGCTGCGGAGGCTCCAAAGAACCCACCATTGGCCAGCCACCTGTACTGTTCACGCAACCCAAGTGAAAATCAGCTTCAAACATGTGTCAAGGGCAGAAGAAGAAGCCAATGCCAGTCTCCTGAACCCTTTCTTGCCCTTTTCTACCCCACCTCCACCTCCCCCTAGCTAAGGAGGAAGTGGAAAGGAAAAGGATAACTAAAAAAGCAGAGAAATAGACAAGCCACTGAGGCACCCACCCTCACCTTTCCCACCGAAAGTGGCCAGCCCAGGCCAGAGCTAGGGCAGGGGAGACAAATTAACTCTGAAGTCCAAGCCCTTCCTATTTCACGGGACAAGCAAGACATATTTATTGCTGAACTGAGACTTCTTAGGGAACTAAAAGGTCAAGTGAATTTTTTATAATCCAAGAGCATGATGATAAGCTAGCGGACCTGCATGACCGCACCCAGGGGCTTGGGAAGAGCAACTGGATCTGAGACTATGGTGTGCCTGCGCACACGTGTGTCTGTGCACACATATGCTGTGCACACGGGAGTGAAGGAGGGTGAGGGTAGCAGAGTGGGCACAGTAAAGTTGTGCGATTTGCACTCTATGAGACATACACATTTAATATAGTAATTACATATGGCTTAACATGGTTTTTCTTAAGTTAACTTTGGAGCAAATACATTTTGTAGCTGCCACCTTGAGCTCACTTACCACTGTCCCTTTTCTATCCCCTGGGAGGAAATACCTTCAATTCCTGGGAAGTGTTTATTGATTTCTTCCTTCAAGAAATGGAGCAAATTTTCAACTGTGTATGAGACCACTGTTGTCTGGGTGTTTTTTTCCCTTGCAGCTGCTTTCAAAAAAAAAAAAAAAAAAAAACAAATTCTATTGAATTGTATACTTTATACATCTCAGGGCCCTGGGTTTATTATCTATCAAACACTGTGCAACTTGTTTTGAAATATTTCTCATCGCTCTTCGGCGGGCTTCCCGGTCATGGGAGGAAAAGCAGCATGAAGTTCTGGAGGTTTCAATTCCCTCTTCCAACTCGCAGGTAACAGAGGCAGGAAGACTTTGATAAAACATGATGATTTTCTCATGTCATAAAAAAATTGTTAAGTCTTCACAGAAATCCTCACATAGGGCCTTTTCTCCTCCCTAATAATAAGAGAGCAAATAAATAAAGCCATTAAATGAGTTTCCTCTTTGTGCAGCAGGAGCTGAAAGAGCTTCGGGGCCAGAGGGAGAGGAGCAGGAGGGGAGGGTGCTCGGGCCTCTAGGAGGCAGCCAGATATTATCACCTCCTTCGTACCCTTCACTCAGTTAACAGAGAGGTGGGCCAGCTTGGCCCCCTTTTCACTCCAGGCCCCAGTGTGATGCCTGGCATGCTGTAAGTGCTCCACACCTATTTTTTTTTACATAAAGGCAGCTGGAGTTGTAGAATGGGTACCAGGACACCAGCCTGGGTACCAGAGGGTTCTGTAGCTGATGCTACAGAGAACCAAAAGGTTAAAATAATTGTTCTAAATCATCACATCACATCCCTCTAAAACATAGCATTTATGATTTCTCCCTCACACTCATCATTATAGGAAATTATCTTGTTTATTTTTAAGAAATATACTCATTTTATGCTATGATGACATGTAATGTGTGTCTATACATATGCGCCTAACCCAAAAGTTAGCACCCCCATCTCACAAACACACTTCCTCCCCATATAGCTGTGTTTATTTCACCTTGCTACCTTGCTAACCAATCTTGTTTCCTAGTCCTAGGTCAGATTTCCTAAAAACAGACAGAGTCAGGTACACCCAATTTATCCAGGGTATGCTCAGGGTGGGGTGGGGTGGGGTGGGGTGGACGTGAGGGAGGGAAGTTGCTAAGCAGGAATGTGGTCTCCAACCAAGTCCAGCCTTGGCTGGAGTGAGTGGGGGAGTAGGGGATACTCTGAAGCATAAATCACACCACAGAGTGTTGCCCCTGAGGCCGTATCAGTCAGGCCTTGGCTGCTCCTGGGAGAGGGGCAGATGGGAAATATAGCTGGCTTCATGGCGTGGACTCGGCCAAGGGCAAGCCTCAAGAGAAGGTTCCACTGGCCACAGTACTTGCAGCTACTGGGGGGTGGGTGTACTGGAAGGTAAGGAGGATCAGGATGGAGGCAAACAGCCTGTGACCTCATCCTCTCTGTACCGTGATGCCTACAGAATCATAAAGTCCTTGAGGGTGGGCAGTGGTCTCACTCATTGTTTCTAACCTCCTGCATCCTTTAGTACTGGGCCTGGAGAGCTGAGAAACATTCCTCCTCCTTTTTGCAGGCTGTTTGGGAGAAGTCTCTGAAACAGAGGTGGAGAGCTGCCTACAGGAGTACCCAGCCTCTCACAGTTTTAGCTGCCTAGAGGAAATTCGGGAAATGAGGTCCCTCAGTGTGCTTGGTGCTTGGCCCCAGGGACGAGTTCTATCATCACCCATCATTACAGGGAGCAGAGAGCAAGTCAGACTCCAGCGGCTCTAAATGGGAACTCTCAGCCCCTCTTGGTGAGCAGCCAACACACTAGCAGCTATCTTTGCTAGCCAGCTGGGGAGATACTTGTTCGCAGTAAAATCCCAGACTTCCTGGAAAGCTTCTGTGCTCCAAAGCTGCCTGCCTGCCTGCCTGGCTCTCTCCAACCCTGCTCAGGAGAGTGTAAGTGGGTAGAACCATTGTGGAAAGCTGCTCAGTGACCACACATACAGCCAATGCTGACTGAGTGCTTACTCTGTGCCACAGACCATCCTAAGTGCTTTACACAGTGACTCATTTCATCCTCACCACAGCCCTGTGAACGAGCTAATACATTTACCATCCTCGTTTTCCTACAAAGAGTTCTTCAAAGGTTCACACCCTTTGAC
Source organism: Anoura caudifer (assembly GCA_004027475.1). Classification (NCBI taxonomy): domain Eukaryota; kingdom Metazoa; phylum Chordata; class Mammalia; order Chiroptera; family Phyllostomidae; genus Anoura; species Anoura caudifer. The sequence continues at coordinate 37,122 of PVKU01004293.1, read as the reverse complement.
CCAGGATTCAAATTGCAAGAATTCCTCCCTTAGGAAAATTATTACCACAAATGACCTTGACCCACAAAGAAATCCATCAATATCGTATTTATCATAGCCAAAAACAAAAAGGGAGGATAACAGCTAAATGTTTGATGAAAGGGAAATGTTTGCATTACGGTCCCGCTAAACAATGGAATTTTATATAGCCATTAAAATAATGTTTATGAGGATTTGTAATAAAAATGAAAAAGTCTTACAGGTTTACATGGCATAAAAATAGACAAGATATTCTGTTCAAAATGATCCCAATGCAGATTTGAAACCACACACAGACGGCTTTCTGGCTTAAGAAGGCAGGCTGGATATACAACATTTTCACTGCAAAGGAAGTCCTGGTGGACTTTTGAAATCTCACATTATAAAAAGTAAAGTAGAATAACATGTGTTAAATTGGGAAAATTCCATGTGATTAGAAGCTTGTAAACAAACATCACCGGAAGCCCTGGCACCAGCACAGCCGGGGGGCGGTACTTTTGCACACCGCCATCACTCACGGGCACCCACAGAGCCCACATCCCGAGGGCTGCCCATTTCTGCCAGGAGCCACAAAAGGGAGACTGTGGAATGTACTAAAGGGAGTTGTAACACCAACTGGGGACAAATGGAGCACACTATTTTTTATTGATTTTAATACGTAGCAGTATATGATACATATTGTTTTCTTTTTTGTTGCATGCTGGTTTTAAAAGCAGGCACACATGTGGTATTGTGATACAATGATTTATTTATGTTTTCTAGGTGCTCATGTGCTTAGAGCTGTGTGTGCGCATGTGGTACAGCAGTTCTGATCCGGGCACCAAGCGTTTTCTAAGCTGAATGAGTCCTACCTGACAAATATGCTGCTTAGAGAATGCGGAGCACACCTGGGGAAAGCAGGAAAGCTTTGTGCCCTTTCCCAATCGCCTGTCCAATGCATCTCTTCCATCTGGGTGTTCCTGAGTTTTATCCTTTAATGATAAACCAGTAATCTAGAAAACATTTCTCTGACTTCTGTGAGCTGCTCTACCAACTTAATCAAACCCAAGAAAGGGCTGTTGGAACCTCCAACCTATAGCGGGTTGGTCAGAAGCACAGGGCTTGAAACTGGTATCGGAAGGGTGCCTGGGATGTTGAGGGGACAGTCTTGTGGAACTGAGCCCGTAACCCATAGGGTGCAATGCCGTCTTCAAGCAGGCAGTGTCAGAATTGAGTTGAACTGTGGGACACCCAGGTAGGGCCCAAGAATTGCTTGGTGGTTGCAGAACCATAATCCTAACGTTGGAACTGGGTGCAGAATACAAACTGGGTACAGAATTATGTACAGACACACACATACACATTTTTAAAAGCGTGTGAATTGTCCCCCAAAAGTGTAAGGAGAACGGTCCCAAAAGCGAGAGACTATTTCAGGAAGGGCAATCAGCACTAACAATCATTCCTAATAACCAAGCAGAAGGAGATTTCTGCTCTTCATTAGTACCAATGATCACACACAATAACTAATTAAAAAGAAGGTTCAGCAGAGTGCTCCAAGATGAAAAATTAGCTGCGCTCCAAAGACTAAGGGAAACTAGGCAGACTTGACTCCTTACCTCCTAGAAAATTAAACCTCGGGCTGACCCTCTTCATTATAATGAGGTCCTGATAAGGCATACATAAATTCCCAACAATTTTAACCCACCAGGACAATATATCCTTGTGGCAGAACAACGGGCTAGATCACAGTGGCCAGGCAAAACTTAGAGAGTACAGCATTTCTGGGAAAGATACTGGGTTCAATTTTTTAAAGATTTGATTTATATTTAGAGAGAGGGGAAGGGAGAGAAACATCCATGTGAGAAAGAAATACCATTCAGTTGCCTCTCGAACGTGCCCCAACCGGGTACTGAACCTGCAACCCAGGCATTTTCCCCAACTGGGAATCAAACCGTGGCCTTTTGTTTTACAGAACAATCGTACACCAGTCAGGGCTAGATTCGAATTTTTTAAAAAGCCATATATAAGTCCATATAAAAACCATGGTCTAACAAAGAAATCCTGGCTGTAAAGAGAAAGCCTAATGATGAATGGCGTGGGTCTGAATTACCTTGGACTTCATAACCAAGGCCCGTATCCTAACCACCCAGATTCTAAAACTTCTAATGATCTGAAGTGGTATTTTTTTTTTCTTTTGAGGTTGGTAAATATGACTATAACCCTAGGAAGATGTAAAATAACATTGAGCAAAACTGCTGCAAACTTAAGGTAACCTTTGAAAGAAATACGAACAGAGATAATGAAATACCAAATTTAAATCTACACTATTCAAACTGCAGATTGGATTTTTAATTATAGTATAATAACCAGTTTAGTAACCATTTAAAAATGTTTGCACTTATTATCTTCTATATCTTAGGTACTTAATTTACTAAATTCATAAGTATTGACTTATCAACTGTGTGAGCAGTATACAAATATTTAGAGAAGTATTTAGAGGAATGTTTATTATTAAGTTAATAAGATTTTAAAATCAGGCTTCACACCTAATACAAATCGTAGTGAATCTTTCTCCCCATGGCCAGGAGTCGTTTGGGTAAAATCTACTAATAGTTATTACTTTAGCCTCCTGAGATACCATTAAAGCTGTAATAACAATTTTTAAGTTAAAACGCACAACAGTGAGAGAAGAAGGAATAATAGAAGAATGATATGCTTATAAATTTCCTGAACACAGAGATGGATAAGCACTGGGTGATGAGCAGAGAGGGGGAAGCTGAAACCCAAAACAGCCGAGGGGAACTAGGTGTAGCAGGGGGCAGGGTGGGGGACTAGAGGAAGAACAGGGGGCTTGACAGCCAGCCTCCAACCCACCCAATGCTAGAAATTTAACCGCCCACCTCCTGCTCCAAACCCTCAAAAAAGCACTCTGGAGAAATTCGAGAAAACTTCTGAGCAGAACAAGGGTAGTTGGCAAAAACATCTAGGTTTTAAAAGAGGAAGCGAAGAGGATCAGAATGTGCCACTCCAAAACATGCCACTTTGGCACAAGGGTTATTCCGAGCTGAAGGCATCTGAGAAACAGCAGATGCGGGAGAGCTCCCTACCCTCTCCCTTCCTGCCTGAAAGCAGGGCATAAATTTCCAGCTGCAAACGTGTCCTCTCTCAGCAGTAAGTCATCCCTGGAGATGGCACTAACTTGAAGCTATGTAAACAAACCTCACTGCTAGAACCTTTGTCCTCCATTAGTTTCTCCTTTCTATTTACCTTTTCACAATCCCCCCACCCCACCCCTTCGGGAAGCCCAAATGCCTTTCCTTTTGTGTTGGCACATGTCCACAATGTATCACTTTGTTCAAATGGTGAGTAAGCTCTCAGGTCTAACCACTTTGGGGTTTTCTCTTTTCTATGAAGCCCCATGGGCCATGTAAAAAAAATATATTAACATCAAATGCAATGTGTATATTTTCTCTTGTATTTTTGTCAGTTTCATTTGCCAGGCACATTGCACTGAACCTAAGAGCATAGAAGAAAAAACAAATTTCCTTCCCTTACAGAAGAAAAGGCCATGAGGTAGTTCAGAGGACTCACGTACCAGGAGTGGGGTGTTCAAGTGTGAGGGGAGAGCTGCCTCCGACATCCTCACCTCCACGGCCATTTGCCCCATGTAAGCAACCAATGACTCCAACTTAGGGCCTGCTCATTCCATTCCTCTGCCTCTTTTTTTTTTTTTTTTTTAAACCATTATCTTCAAGAAGTATCAGTGGACATTAACAAGTTTAGAGTTAGAAGAGTTTTCAGACCTACTCGGGTTTACCAACGCGGGGACTGAGGAGAGGAAGTCCCCTAGAAAAGCCAGCCCGCTGCGCAGGGGCAGACTGGGTTTCCCACACGCCCATCAGCAGCCGTGCAAGCAGGGCAGTTAGATGAGGGGTTCACACTGACCCCGGACACATAACTAAAATCTCCCCTCACTGGCTCCCCCCAACAGGAAATCTCCCACATATAAATTCTAAACACATACGAAGTTTTTAAAAATGACCTGATGTTGAAATACTACCAAATTTATCAGACTACTTCCAAATTCATCAAAACAAAACCATGTTTTCCTCACTTGAAAAATTAAAATCCTAGGAGCCCTTAGCATGTCGTTCAGGGCCACAAAGCCACTGTTGCTTGAATAGATGAGATTCACAGACTTTCACATACTTGAATAGAGATGAACACAACTTGTCATTTAAAAATAAACTATACAGAAAACAGAAAGGCTGAACGTCCTTTTTACTTTCTTTCTTTTTCTTTTTTCTTTTTTTTTCTTTTTTCTTTTTTTGGCTTGCAAAGAATGATTCTCAAACACAAGCCACAAAGAAGCAGCCTGGTACGTCAGAAGGAACTTGCTTGTTAAGTAAGAACCATCCAGTGTGAACTGAGGATTGTCCACAGACCTCAGAGAACTCCACTTTCTTGTCGAGTTCCAGGTTTTTACATCTGAAACTGAGGGGAATTGAACAATCCAAATGATCCTATGCATTTCTTTCCTAGTTCTTTCCATTTTTCATCAGTTCTCATTTTTATAAGGATTTTTTTAAAAATCCTCACCTGAGGATATGTTCACTGACCTTTTAGAGAGAGGAAAGGAGAGAGAGAAAACATCAATGTGAAAGAGAAACATCAATTGTTTGCCTACCGAATGTACATGCCCCAACTGGGGATTGAACCCACAACCTAGGTATGTGCCCTGACCAGGAATCGAACCTGCAACATTTTTGGATGTATGGGACAACACTCCAACCAACTAAGCCACCTGGCCAGGGAGTTCTCATTTTTTAAATGTCTCTAATTATTCTTGTAAGCATGACTACTAAGTGCTTTTATAAAAATGCACTTGTATCCAAAGTGCAAAACAGCTGGAACTGAGGTATGCTGGCCAATTACGCTCAGACCCTGAGCATTTGCCCTTCCGCATAGACCAAGGAACAGGATGGACTAGCCAGAGCAGTGAAAATATAATCCAAAACAATATAAATGTTGGCACCTAGAAGAAACCTTCAGAAGCTTATGAAAAATCTTACTAAGAATCAGTCCCAAAACAATATTTTTGGATACATAGTCAAGTTTATGAAGGGAGAACTATGCCCTAAATTTTGAATGAGACCTGGGCTGGGAATCAACTTTCTCCAGCAAATTTTCTTGAGTTTCTAAATTGTACAAAAACCTGTGCTCAAAGCCATGGAGGGTGTAAGAAGGTGAAACATGGTCCCCCATCCCTGGGTTCAGAGCATAGCAGAGTTTAGTCATTAAGAATGTGGGTTTCGCTTTCTTTCCTGACTCCACCTCCTACTGGTTCTGTGAATGTTGCCAAAGTACTTCATCTTTCTAAGCCTTAGTTCCCTCATTTGTAAAATGGGGGTGATAACGATACAGGATAATAGATCTAAAGCACTAGGCACAGTGAACTCTCAGTAAATATGAGTTCATGTGTTGCAATAGTTTTAAAAAGAATGGGCAAAACAAAAAGAAAGTCAACAGGTAATACAATCAAAGGCAAGATGCAGTGTTATTCTAAAGGTAAAAGCAATGTTAGGAGAGCACAGAAGCAGGGGAAATAAAGCCAACAATTTAGGGTAAGGATGCTCAGAACAACCTACAACAGGTAAAAAAGGTAACGAAGAATAAAGTTCTGCCTTGTTTCCTTTCCTGGGACCAAAGATCAAAGCTCAAGTTATCTCAGCATTTCCAAAGAAAACATCAGAAGTGGTTTAAAAGTCCTAACTGGCAAAGGAATTGGGATGACCACAGGATGCTGAGGTAGAACTTGGTGCTGTTGGGGGACAAGGGGCTAACTATGCCAAGCAATTAATTATTACGATGTGTGAGATTGCAGTCAGAGAGTAAATTGGTCCAAGGAAGACTAAAAGGTGGGATAAAATATATCTTCCCCACCATACTGCAGTTGGTGTGTTTGTTTCTACATGTAACTCAGGCCAGAGTGATGTGTGATGCATCACAATTTTCCCCGCAACAGAGAACTACTGAAATAGCCACCACTTTATGAAGTAGCTATTATGAATAGGCCCATCTCACAGATAAGGTAAGCAAAGCACCGAGAAGGCAAACAACACACATAAGGTCATATAATAATCAGTATGTGACAAGAAGACCTGGCCAGATGGTTCACCGTTCTGGTGCCTGTAGGAGTGGTGAGCACACAGTGGGCCCTGGACAGATGCAGGTTGATTGAATGAGCTGAAGATCCTAGGAGTTTGCCCTCAGCACTGTTTGGTTTGCCCAATCCACTCACTGCCCTTGATGTTAATAATGGATAGTCATGTGTCTCCAAGCCACACTTGGAAATCCACAGACCCTAAGGTTTGGTCAAATGCCAACGTAGGCTCTTTAACTGCAAATATTACTATTTTTTTTAAAAAAAGCTAACATTTAGTGAATGCTTACCAAGTCCTAGGCACCATGTTCACTACTCTGTGTATTAATTCCTTTAATCCTCTTATCAACCTTTTGAGTACATTACTATTATTATTTCCACATTCAAGAAGAAATCTGAGGCACAGAAGGATGAAGAAAATCAGTGGGGTTGGGATTCAAATGGGGGCGGCGCAACACCAGAGTCCACGCTGATCAGCATCTCGGCACACGTTGTACTTTCTCCACAGCTTCATCGTGGGCATCAATCATGTTGCCTTTCAGTCCTTGAAAGGAGAACTAACAGAGTGTCTTCTCTCCTCTTAGAAGAAACATTGATGGGGAGTCACCCAACAGTGACTTCTTGTGGTGGGGCGGGGTGGGGGGGTGCTTTGCTGACACCGATTGTAAAACTGGATTCCAGTAGGAGGTAGGAAGTGTAGCCAATGGTGGTGATAAATGGGTGGGATATTGAAGGTGAGCTGAGTGGTGTGTGAGTGACAGCAGCTGCCTTGTTAATCTTTTACCTGCCTCCTCCCCTTGTAAAGTACTCACCCTACTACATTTTAATGAAAAGGCTGATCTGGGAAATGATTGAGTGGGCTTCTTTTCATGCGTCTTTCAGAGACGCACCTGCAAGACACAGCTTCTTCTGACCTTGGAAGTTTAAAGGTGGTGGCAGGCTCATCCCCACAGCATGGTAGGCAGTTGCCTAGGATATGGGACTTCAGTGGGGGTGGGGTGGGCAAGGCTCCTCCCTGGGGACAGGGGGAGGAGAGACCGGGGAGAAGCCAACCCTTCCCACTCTCTGAGACCCGAAACTCTGCAAAGCAGGAAAAATTAACTTTTATTCTACAATGACAGATGGGGCTTACACGCAAAAACCCATGAGAGAGGAAATATAGTGATTTCAATTAACATGGAAGAGGAATGAGCATACATCAGAGCACTTCCTGAGAGTCCGTGTGAAGAGAAGAGAATGCATGGGGAGGAATGGGGCTCCCACAGAGCAGGAGGGGAGGGCCAGGGGGGCGCCACTCATTTCGCACCTGACACCCTAGCACCCTCCCTGCTTCTCCTGCTTCCGTAGAGCTTTAAACATCATTGTATCACTAGTATTCATATTAAATTTGTAAACAGAAAAGGGGCTGTGTAATAAACCTAACAACCCCAGTGACCCAGAATAACCACACGGGATGGTCTGAACATAAATTCCTAACTGGGCAACTATGGCCTCCTTAAGCAAATGTCAGTCTTTACCTTCAGCGACCTCTGTCCATTGTTTTTATGCATCTAGGATAACATGCCTTTGAAATGTCAAAGTCATTTTCTTTTCCTGCCCCTCAAAGGCATGATTGGTGGGACCAGACCACAAGACCATCAAACCCCACATTATCCTCTTGTTCCCCACATACCACCTCCATGTGCTAATTATTAGCTACCCTATACACACCAATGAGAAAGAAGTATACATTTCTCCATTTTGCTTTTTATCCAATCCCAGAGACTTCCCTGATTCAATTTATCCTGTTTCCTTAATCTAGAATCAATGGATTTCAAGTAACCCTCCTTACATCTTCTTCTTTGATTCTAATGTATAAAATAAGCTGTAAAACAGCCATTCTATGGAACATTTTCTCACGCTTGCTTCCAAGCATATTCTGAAAATTTGGCTCAGATAAACTCATATAGGAAAACTTTTCTATAGGTTGGATGTTCTTTTATCAACAAGGATAAAAAAAGGAGATAGCGACAAAGAGGAAGGGAGAAATGCATCGTGCTTTATTTCATGTCTGTACTATTGGGAGGTAGTGACTATTATTTCCAGATTACCTACAAAGAAATGGCTTTACAGGTGGTAACTTGCCAAGGTCACAGACTTGGAGCAGAGCCAAGAGTCCACCCTGTTAGCCATCTAATTCAGTCTGGCTCTAAGCCCTCTTCCTTATCAGAATTTATCACCCGGTGTTTTCATGGTCATCTTCCCTGGTGGACCATGAACTCACTTCTTGGAGCAAGAACTCTAACAAATTTATTGCTTCATTTTGTGCTATCCCTTGCTTCCACCCTTGCCTAGCAGTTCGGCACAGACTAGGAAATGGTTTACTGAAGGAAAGAATGAAGAGAAAAAGAAGGAAAAGAGGAAGGAAGCAAGAAATAAAAGAGTGATTTGATGAGGAAGGAGATGGCAAGGGTGGAGGGGCTCTCTTAGGGCTATCGGAGGATCAAGGGTGTGCAACCAAAGCTATGCCCAGGAACCCACGTGCAGGCTCTGCAGAGGCTGACACAGGCAGACACAGGCTCTACCTGCAGACCCAGTGTCAGGATCACATTAACCCGAAACAGTGTCCGGTGCACATTATACATTCTATCTGCTATGAACACAGCTCTTTTAAGGATAGTATCTAGTAGTTGGGACAACCTTGCTCTTAGAGGAATGCTATTTTTTAACAGTCACTGAGGCAGGCTTATTCAGTGTGCTTAAGGCAATGATTTCTAATTGTTTTGCAATTCTGACAGCCCATCAGTACTTGGCCTCAGGATACAGGACCTCCATCTTAAATGGGACTGAATGGCAAGCATTTTATCTTTATTGCTTTTTGCTGATTGCCAATGTAAAGTCAGCTTGTTGCAAGATTTCAAATGATGCTGAAATGTATGGGCTTATAAAGTGGAAGTTCCTCTTCCTTCTCTTGCTCCCAGCCTCCCCTGCACCATGAAGAACCCCTGGCACTGACACTAATGAGTGTGCATTCCTTTACGGACAGGGCGCTACACGACATACAGTTTTTCCCACTTAATGGATTTGGGATGCCTTCCCATGCCAGTGTAAAACCCTTCTGAATTCTTTTTAGTATTTGCATCACACACCACTGTGTCCCATGATTTATTTAACCAGTCTCCTTCTCCAGATATATAATAGATCTGGTTCCATTTTTTTCTATGAAAAACAAATCTGCACTAAAGATCTCTTTGGAGATGTAGACATGTATAAGAGTGCATGTATATGCATAGTTCTACATATAGATATATATATAACATAAACATATCTCTTTGACTCTTATGCAAATATTCTGTAGTATAGATTTCTGGTGTGGGATTTCTTGGTCAACAGGCAGGCATATCCAATTTTAATAGATATGACAAGCTGCCCTTGAAAGGTTGTATGAATTTATACTCCCACTGTGTACTGCACATGATGAAAAGAACACTTTTGGGAGTGTGATCCAGACAAAATACTTCTTTCCTGGGAGCTTTGCTTTCCCTTGCTTTAAAATTAGAACACATAGAAGGTTCCAAACCTACATGAGAAAAGTATTAGAAAACCAACGTGGAAATGACTCCTTTGAGAACATAACTAGATCCCCAGTATTTTGGAAGAATTCGGGTGAATCCCAAAGGGTTTTACGTGGTCATCCATGTTGAGAAGGAGTAAAAAAATATTTCCACTTCCCCCGCTTCCCAACCCACACACACAACCTTACAAACATGGGCTCATTGAATCCTGGGGCCCCCAATCACGGGCACCTGATGGACCAGAAGGGAAGGTGAAGAATACAGCAGTCTGGGACATCATGACTTGAGTGATGTTTACATCACCATCATCCAGAATCCCTAGCATTAAGTTATATCATAGACTTTAGTGTTCGGCTATCATATTTTTGTGTCAATTGGCCAAGGACAAACTAACTTACTAGAGAGAAAGAACATGGTAAAAGTTGCACATCTTTTGAGGCCATCCTAAAATCTGGAAGTCAGAGTTTAGCTTCCTCAGCCTGGCACAGATTGCCTGGCTCCAATGTTCCTGCCACAGAAACCTGAAACCACTTCACTTATTGGTCTCTTACTCCTCCCAGCACCTCCATCCTGTCCCCAAGCTCATTTTTCACTCTGATGCTGAGGGCAAAGAGAAGGTTCATTCATGTAGGTAATAAATGAACCCCTGACTTTGGAAGAGGGGTAATTAGTGCACATTATCACTCGGGCTAATGAGATCAGAGTGGCTCTGTCTGTGCTCAACATGCCTAATAAGAAATTTAAATTAAGAAGTCCCACTCCCTGTGATTAAGGAGATATTCACTGAAACACTGCACTGCTAATCCCTTTGTATTTCCATTCACCAACTCGATATCAAATGTTCTATGACAATGAAAATATGCTTAGTTTAAAAGGAACAGATGCCCAAATCTTCTTGTGCTCATTTGGAGAGACAACTTTATTTCTCTTTATCTGGGGTGTTATCGGTCAGGATTACACATAGACGCAAAGACACACAAGTAATTCTACCTAGATTTGGTGGGAATTGTTTTTTTATGAGCTATATAAACAGAGCTTCAACAAAAATCCTACTGCCACGGGGAAAAAAGAAGGGGTTAGACTTAATAGAGGGTGGAAAGGGATGTGTCTAAATTCTGTTTTCATTAAAAAAAAAACAAAACTCCTTATTTTATTTGGACAAGCATTCTGGCAGGGAATAATGTACCCTTGAAAAATCTAACAAAGTTTTCTTGAATTCTTACTTCACATCTGACTATTTTCTAGACACATTGAATGGAGATGGTTTAAATCTGACAGAAAGAGATCGATTTTTGTACTCAGACCTGGATTTAAAGCTGTCTCCGCCACCTACAAGAAGACCTTACAGAGGACACCAAGATGCTAAGCCTTAACTGCATCTCTTATAAACTAGATTGCATTAAAATTAAGAACTTCTCTCCATCTTAATGGAGAGAAGTTCTTAATAGAGAAGTTCTTAATTTTAATGCCAGAACTGTAGAGAAGCTATTTGTAATAATTATAACCCAAAAAAATCTAGTATACAAAATATATAAAGATCTCCTGAAAACAAATAAGAAAAAAGACAAGCAAAAAATAGAAAAAAAAAATGACCAAAAAGCTTAGACATACACTTTACAAAGAGAAAAATCCAAATGGCTAATAAATATGTGAAAAGATACTCAATCTCATTAGAAATCAGAGAAATGCAAACCAGATGAGATCCTGAAACCCTATTTCACCCACATACCAGGATGGGTGTGGGGAGGGATCTAGAAATATCAGATGGTAACAAGAATATGGAGTAATGGATTATTTATCCACTGCTCATGGAAGTGCATTTTGTTATAGTCAGTTTGAGAAACTATTCAGCATTATGTAATACATTTGAAGATGGGTATACCCTGTGACCCAGTAATTTCCAAGTTTCTTCTTCAGTTTTCTTCTTCAGGAAAGCTTCTTAAGAGCTTTCTTAAGAAGTTCTTTCAAACGTATGCTAGCATTCAGTATATATTTATGGCAGCGTTACTCATAATAATAAAAATCTGGAAGTAACCTAAATGTCTATCAACTGTAGAATTGCTAATCTGTGACATATTCATACTGTAGAGTACTACATAGAAAGACAAATAAATTAAAGTTACAAGATACAACATGAATGAGCCTCAGGAGCAAAATGTTAAACAACAAAAGCAAACTGTCAAATAATTTATATAGCATTCCATTTACATCATTTTAAAATATGCATAATTAAATCCTATGTCAAATCCAAGAGTCTGACTTCAGAGCCCATTACTCAAATACAAGCCTTAATCTTCTGTGCGCAGTGGGGCAAGCAGGAGTAGAACAAAGGAATATAAATGAGGCTACAGGTGAGGATTCACCTGTGACTCCCATGGGCCTCACAAAAGGACATTACAGTGTGTCTGTGGAGTGAGGTAGAGTGGAGCGTGGACAGAGAGGCTGAGGGAAGAGATACAAATCATGCCCAGCAGGTTAGCTACAAGGGGTTTTGCTGATTCTGCCATGAGATTTCTTAATGCCTGAAGCCCATTAACCAGACCTGAAGCCAGCAGGCTTTCCCAGGCTGGCCTAATGACAGCAGTCTGCCTTCAGAGGGCAGGTGACTAGAAGGTGTTAGCTTGTGCCCACTCCTTAAGTCCCAAGTTCACACCAGGTAGCAGGAAAGACTCACACCTGGCCATGAGAGGGCCTCCTTCCTTTTCCCAGGGAAGAAAAATGACAGGAAGCACCTGCTATGGTCTAGATACAATACACAGGACTGCATCAAATCTGTGCTGCAGTCCTGGGCAGCAGCTGAGATTATTCCCATTTGCCAGTGAGGACATCAATGCCCAGAGAAGTTAAGTACGTAACTTGCTTATGGCCACACAGCTAGACGGGCATTGAAACCTAAGTCTGCCAGCACTGAAGCCCCATAATCATCACCCTGTTAGGTATCAAAACCATCTCCTGGAAGCCCAAAGCTGGAGACCACATCAGGCAACAAGGATGGGTAGTAGAGGAGGTATGGAGAGAATACAGAAGAGTATGAGGTGGCAGAAGTCACATCCACTACTGAAAAAAATGGCTCCTGGCCACTGGAAAACCAGCGTCCCCAAGCACACTAACTGGAAGAGAAAAAACACAAACTTAGGTGATTGTGTTGTGGGAGAGGATTCATGAGAGGAGATGAGTGAGGGCCCGGAGCTGAAAAGAAGAAAAATTAAATAAAAATTATGAGCCTTAGAAAATTCTCTTTCCAATCCTTTTTGGGACCAGAAGTCGTTAATCTGTCTATTTAAACCGAGGTTACCATACCATCGGTTGCCAGGCTTTCTGCCCCAAATCTCTCAAAGTAAACCCAGGCACCTCAGCCCACTCCCACCCCTTCACTCTGGAGAAGAGAATAAATTAGCTATCAGAGGCTGTTTCTGTCTCCTTGCTCACCCGATTAATGATAATCTACTGGGGGTGAATGATGTTCAGGCTGATGCCGGTAGAATCATAAGGGAATTCCAATTAATTCCTCAGAAACCAAGTCCCCTCTGACAGGTTCCTCTGCAGAAAGCCCCTGCATTTATCTGACCCAAAGCCTTTAGAAAAGCAGCCTCTGACTCAGACTGGGCATTGAAGTGAACCTGTGGCAGCAACCATGGGTCTGCTTGGGGTAGGAAGCTGGGTGGAAGTCTCCCTGCCTACCTTCTACACCTCGCTCATTTCCATGACCAGCCGATCTTTCTACAGCCTTCATCCCAGACACTGCTCGCGGCTGTCATTCCTGAAGTGTGCAGGCTGTTGCCAGCACTGTGGGGCATTGGGGAGGGGTTAGAAGCACTACTTTGGGGGTAAAACTGCCCTCGTTGGAAAATTGGCTCTGCCTTTTACCAGCTCTGTGATTTTTTTCTTAAAATAATTTTCCTTTTACTTTTTTTCTTGATTTAATCTTTATTGTATTTTTTCCATTACCATTTAGTCCCTTTATCCCCTCCCTCCCCCCAGCAATCACCACACTATTGTCCATGTCCATGAGTCCTTTTTCTTTTTTGCTCAATTTTCAATATGCATCCATGTGTTCACCACAGCATTATTTGCAATAGCCAAGATGTTGCAGCAACCTAAGTGCCCATTAATAGACGAATGACGTGATGTATACATGTGTATGTATATATACATACACATACAGACAACAGAACAGTACTGAAACACAGAAAAGAATGGAATCTTGCCACTTGCAACAACATGGATGAACCTAGAAGGTATTGTGCCGAATGAAAAAAGACAAAGACAAATACCATACAATTTCACTTATACACAGAACCAGCCATGTGATCTTGAACAAGTTGCTCAACTCTTCCAAATATCAGTTTCCTTATTATCAAATGGTTACATTAAATCTATGCACAGAAAGATTACATGATTAAAACCCCCTAGGGCACATTCCAATTAATTCCTAAGCAGGGGAGGGAGGTGGGGGATGGCTGAGGTGGTGGGAGGTGGGGAATGGTGGGGGGTAAATGCAGACAACTGTACTTAAACAACAATACAATAATTTTTTAAAAAACCCTAGGGCAATAGATGGTGCAAAGAAATCTCACTAGATATCAACAGTTTTGATTATTATTCCGATTACATTTTTTAAGCTGGTAAAGTGGGACTATTAATACCACTTGGTATGTGAAGAATCCAAGACTCAAACAGATAAAGCCATTTATTTACCCAACGACATAACTTATTCCTGGGTCAAGATGGTGTCCAGGCTTCTCTGGACTTGTCTCTGATGTGTTTCTCAGATTTACTTGCAAGTCATCTTTCTGAAACAAAGCAAGGGAGTCTTCATTTGAAGACTGTCTTTTGATGCCTCCTCCGCCCCCCAAGGGAAAGCAGCCTCTCTCCAAGAGATTCAGCATTGATCCAGAATCCAACAGAACAGGCATTCCCCCATGAGGCTGGAGGAACAAGCCTGGGGTGTGCAGCATCACCTAAGGGCTGGGTCACTGCCTAGCAGCCCTCGTTCACCCCAGCCACCACCCCTTGTGCTGGCTCAGGCAATCACAAGCACTACTCTGAACAGCTCAGGGAAGCAGCCTTTCTCAGCATAGGCCTGATCCCAATTTCAGACAGTGTGGTAAAGCCCAGAGATTATGAAAACCTGACTCAGAGAATATAGGCTCTTTGAGAAAAAAATTAAATGTCTGAAAGATAGCCATTATGTGTACAGATAATTTCTATGTAAGCCCAGTTTTCCATTGGGATATGTACCCTTAGAACAGTCAAGGGTAACTGTGAGGCAGCCCAGTGCTTCATAAATGGTCAATTGCAATGTTTATATATTGGTTGCCATTCTCGTCAGAAGTAACTATGGCAATGCTGAGTCCACATGTAAGGAAGGAAATCATTATCTACTTAATGTCAACCTCAAAGGCCCCAAAAGACCCCATTTTCCTTTAATAATATTGATGTTTGGAAAGCATACTTTTATGCTGTGTTTCAAATGCCCCTCTAGTTGCCAATATTTGTAAACTCCTTTTCCACATGCAGAATAGGGTAGGCTCTTTCACATCTCCCCAGTGACTTTTCTTAATGCTAAGAGGCAGGAGCAGGATATCATAAAGCTTATGTGGGAGGAAGCAAAGGGAATCATGACCAGTACAAGGAAAGAATTCTATCCTCTGCACATCATCTCTTTAGTTCACCTTTTAAGACCTACTCTAAGTTTTATCTTTTTCAGAAAGCCTTCCTTAATGACTACAGGCTTGACTCCAGCCACAGAAGACCATAAAAAGTCTCAGAAACAGTCACTATTGGCCCGTTATTCTTTCCTGTTCTGTTCTATGATGATAATGATTTGGTGCACTATTTTTTCATCATTAGATGCTCACAAATACAGTTATTATGTGTTAGCATTCATTGCTCAACCCTTGTGTGTATCTCCCCTCTTTAAACTGAATGGAAGCTGACTAAGGAAACTCCCTGTTACCTACTATGGCTCGGGATGCAAAATGCAGTGGAGGGAGTATAGGTCACTTGAAGGGACATACCATTTGTGTCTGTTTTTGCCAAATTTCTTGTAGTTCATTAAAGCTTTTATTAGTCCTGGTATTGGTCAAGGAAACACAATGGAGCCATTGCATCTAGGCCAAAACTCTGGTGGAAAGAGTAAAAAGGTCCTGGCCTTCTTCCCCTGATAAGCCAAGAGGCCTTTCTCCTAGGAAGTCACTTTTACTTGAGTGTGATCGAGGAAGCAGGAAATAGGGAGGGCTGTGTCCGGTGGTGCTGGCGTAGGCCTTTTGAGAATAAGGTTTAGAGGACTCATGAGGTTTCTACATTGACTAGCTCATCTGACCAGGGTGTGAAGTTTTATTGTTTGCTGTGGAATACATTTCTCTCTTTAACTTTGATTGGTTCCAGGATGAGCACATGATCTGAGCAGAGCTGATCTGAATTCTTCTATCAGGTTACTAGGTAAGCATTAAAAAAGAGAAGTTCTCTTTCTGCTGTGGGAGTCCTAAACTGGGCTCACGTAAGCCTGGGTCTGTTAGACATCACCCTTCATGGCTGTGTGGAAGAATCCTGTCAGTGGTATATGAGAGGACAACCTTGCAAACAGAGAACAGCAAAGACAAGAGGTAAAGGGGGAAAGACAGGCTCCCTAACATCATCTGAGCTGCTGAATCCAGCCATGACTGAATCTACCTCTCACCCCTGGACTTCAGAGGTTTTAGGGCAAATTTATTCCCTTTTAACTTATGCCAGTAGAGCGTAGGTTCCTGCCACTTGCACAGACAGAATCCTGACACATACCAGAGAAGCTATAGCAGGATGAGGAAGTGTACAGCATGATTGTGTGGGCCATACATGCCTTGCTACTTGGTGCCCAGCTTGATCATCATTTGGTAGGTGAATGAATAAGTCTCTAGGAATCCAGAACATCTCAGCAGGAGCTGGTCCAGCAGCAAAGAGACAAGCAGCCCAGCAAGCACCTGAGTTAGCACCACTTGCTCTTTGAAGAAGAGCACTATTCCATCTCTTTATCTGAATCTACCCTGTGAGATTTTCAAGGAGGCATCTGACAATGTACTAGTTAAATACTTCAACTTCTAACTTGACTCTTTTCCTTAGTGATGAACTCTAATTCTTCAGTGGTATCTGTCTCTGAGACATTCTGGGTTTTTTCTGCATCCATCAACCCTCTTCAGCCCACTGCAGACCCTTACCAAACTGTAAAGCAGGTCTTTGGTAGGATGTTGATTAGATGTTCTAAAATAGCTTCCACCCCCCAAGTAGAATCCTTCAGCAGTGGTAACTTAGCAACATGACAAAACACCTCCACATGCAAAGAGAAGCAGGAAACAATGGGTCTTCTGATGTACTTATTTTCTTACAAGTGTGTAACTTCCTGATAAGCAAAGTGAATGGAGAATTGCCACCGCACGAGAGTTCCCCCTGTTGGAGTTGACGGAGATGCACGCACAGGAAGCCAACAGAGCCCATGTGCAAAAATAGAGGCTAGCAAATCTGCAATATTCCTAAATCCCTCATTAATTTTCCAGCCCCACTACATCCATGTGAAGCACTGGAGGCTTCAAAGAGAGAAAACACTTGGAATAAATGTGTAAACACCATCTTTTTCCTGAGCCTTGCCTTGGCAGGGAGGCATGGAATACTGAAGCAAAAATGTTCATGTATATTCTGGGCACCAGAGTGTCTGGTGAATTCCAACAAAATGCTTGAAATTAGGGAAAATGGGCTGAGGCTGTCACTCATGTGTTTCGGGTCTGCATCCACGGTTACTAAAAGGCCTCCCTTAATGAGGCACTGGCTCACTAGTGGTAGCGGTGGGCACGGCAGGGGGTCAGGGCCAACCCTGTGGAGCAGGTGCTCCCGAAGAGGAGAGCTTGTGAGGCAAGAGTATGTGTCTTCTGACTTCCCACAGGCCTGTCTGACATTGCTGCATGGTGTCCATGAGCATCGGCCAATGAGGCCACCTGTGCCATCCCAACATCTGCTCAACATCAGGTAGCACTGGTAAAACAAATCCAAAGTGTCACCAGAGTGATCTTACTTCTGAAAAATTAGTTCTTATCACTCCACTGCTTTAAAAGGTTTAAGGAACCCCATATCCTCCAGGAGAGAGGCCCCGTGTCTTAGCATGGAACACACAGTCGTTGGTATCCTGGGACCTCTACACCCAGCCTCATCTCACACCTCATAGCTTCACCCTTTTCTCTCCAAATGCTCAGACTTCCCTAGCATCTCCACTCCTCTCTCAACAATTCTGGTTCCAGTGCCTTCGTTCATTCTCTTTCCTCTGCTTGGCCTCCCCAGACTACCTCAGGGGTCAAAATCATAGCCATCTCCTCCACGAATCCTACTCCAAGCCCTCTCCTCTACCCCAGACACCCATAGGCTGGGTCAGGTCACCTTCTCAGCACTCCCTAGTGTCCTGCACCTGCTGCTCTCATTGCATTTACCACAGATCATTGTATCTTTCTGTTTATTAGTCTGTCTCCTCTGCTAGACGAAGACCTCCTTCTGGGTGAGAACAGTGTTGTAGGCAAAAACCACCAATGCCTGGCACAGAAATTGGTATAAAGAGATACTCAAAAAAATACTGAATAATGAATATATTAACTTCTAATTTTTCCCAAAGTAAATCATTATTCCCCTTAAAGCACACCCATGGCATTCACATAACCTTGCATACATACACACACACACCTTATTAGCACTTTTTAAAAGAGAGGAAAGGAGTTATAAAAGAATAAAATGTCAGCATTAGAAAGTACATTGGTAAAGGCTAACCTTAGCTTTTACAGGAATAGTTTCTGAATCCAGCCTAGTAAGTCATGTGCAACTTGTACATCTCCAGCGACTGACAGGCACCCTGCCACCTGCAGAAGCAGCCTTTTCTATTCTTGGGTGATGCCGAATGTCAGCAGGTTCCTGCTTCCAATGACCTGAACTTTGCTTCACTATAAATCCTACCAACTCACTGGTCCCAGCTCTGTTCCCTAGATCTACACGGAGCTAATCCTTCCCATATGGCAGCCCTTCCAGTATTCAAAGAAGCCAAGTCTTCTCTTCTCCAGAGTAAACACTGCGAATTCTTTAAACTGATGCCCAAACACTTGAGTCTAGAGCCACCCTCCAGCCCTCGTCATGCTTCTTCCTGGACGTGCTCCAGAGTCAGCCCTTGATGTCACCTGTTAAAACACTTTGGCAGCATGAAACACATTGGTATGAATTCTAAAATGAAATTCTTAAACTTCATTGACCATTAAAATCACCTGGGGAATTTGTTAAAAATACCCCATGGGAGACCCTAGCCACAGAGAATCCAATCCCATGGGTGTGCATGGGGCCCGGGAATCTTCATTGTGATAAAGCTGTTTAATCACTTCAGCCACGGGAGGTCCACAGATGACTCCTCTAGAAACACTCATCTAAGATGCCACCAATCTCGGTTTTCTCTTCTTCAAATAAGGCTTAAATCTGTCTTCCTCTTGGATCACAAGGTAGGTTGAATGCTAACTCCTAAATTGGTTACAAAATACTCCCTAAATATCAAATGCACATTAATAATGATGGAATGGGAAGCAAGCATTCACCAGCCTTCCCATTTGAGCAAAAGACATGATGGCAGATAGAGTCCCTCCATCAGAAAAATGAGTTATTAGGATTGGTCAAGGGGGTGTGAGAACAGATTTCATGCTCTTAAGTCTTTCCCAATGATGGTCTTTTAAGCAGCATAAGGATAAGTGATCTGCTGTATTTTTCTGAATGTGGCACCGGAAGGCCTTTTCCATTCCATAAATGCTTGTATTAGTAAATCAGATAAGCTGGAGAAGCACTTAGGCTTGATGCCAGGAGAAAAACCATGCCAGCATTCGTTCTCTTCGTTAATGTTTTTAGTAAATTATTAATTGCCACTATTGATGGATCCTTCTTAAAGAGAATATTTCTATTTGCACTATGGATCCTTCTTAAAGAGAATATTTCTATTTGCACTATGGAGAATGATTTACAGAGATTAAGGTGGCGTAGAGGCATTTCCAGGGGTGGGGACGGGACTTCAAGGATGCTAACTAACAGCTCAGACTGCAGATCCAGAGGGTACTGAGTTTGAATCCTGCACCTTCCACTGAGTAAGTTACTTGCCCATTCAGACCTACCATCTTCTCATCTGCAAAATGGAATGTCTAATGGTTCCAATGCTGTGACATAGTTATAAAAATTAAATAACAGTCGTAGGAAAGTCCCAACTCACTAGCTATTACTTATTCCCAACTCTGTGTATGAATGTGTTTACTTAATCATTTAGCATTTCTTCCACATCCATGCTGTACAAATTTAGCGGTCAAACTACTGCTTCCATTTCACAGATGAAGGCCCTAAGGCAGAAGTTTGGTAAATCACCACGGAAACAAAATTCAGGTCATTCAGCCACAAAACCAAAGCTGCATTTCCTATCAGTCTCCCTCCCAGACAGGATGTTGCCCTGATATCAACAGAGCCAGAGACCCTTCCCAGAGCAAACTGGCCTGATGCCCATGCTGAGAGCACCAGAACCACATGAGAAAAGCTACAGGTCTCGATGCCATTCTTTTCCATATATTTAATTATTCCTTCATTTTTTAATTTCACAAAAATATACAGAGCCCCTCTTCTGTGTCAGGCCCTGGGCTCCAACTGGGGATGGCAGCAAGTAAAGCAAATCTGATGGTCCCTGTTCTCACTTTATCTCTGCTCAGAGGTCACCTCTCCAAAGACGCCTCCCAGACTGACCACCTATGCAACAGAGGAGCCTGCCTCCCTGCCACGCCCTTCCCCTCAGCTGCTTCAGTTTTCTCCCTTCCCTCACATACTAGTTGTATTTCTTTTCTTCTCCCATCAACCCTGTAATATAAGCTCAGTGAGGGCAGGGACCTCCTCTGGTTTGTTCACTTTTATATTCCCAGCTCCAAGAAAGGTGCCTGAACAGGTATATGCGCAACAAGCACCTGTTGACTGAATAAACAGAACAGGGAATCTCAAGTGTGAGGCGGGCAGGGAGAGGAAGTACTGGTTGCAACTTGCAAGGACTGGGAAGGAAATACACTGGGGGTGGCTCGGGCATGACAGGCAGGAGCCACTGATGCTGCTAAGGAGATAATGATTAAATCAGGGGCCTCTGAGCCACAGGAGCCTAGAGAAGGAATGAACTCTGCCCTTAGGCTTGTCACTGCCCTTTCCGAGCTGCAGCTGAATCAGGATTCCACAATAGGGAGCAATTCTCACCTGTCAGAGCCCTCCTAGGACCTGGCAGGCTGAAGAAGCTGAGGGCCGGAATCGCATTAGTATCAAGTGCCTAGGCATTAGTATGCTTGGGACATGATGCTAAACAGAATGCCTTCATAAAATCCATGCCACACACCAGTGAAATCACAACAGAAAGTGGACTGAAGCCGGGGCTTGCAGCTCAGGGAGCCACACGGCCCTGCAATGTTTTGGTTATGCTCTAATTAGTTGTCAGCTCATGGTGCAGGTGTCAGATAATCCGCACTTACTAGGAAGACATCTGCAAGTAGCAACCAGCATAAAGGGACACTGCAAAGCCAGGGCACCCCCACCCTTGGAAGAAGTCCACCATCCCCTGTGCCAAAAGCAGGGGGTGCACAGAGGCAGGACTCAAAGGGCTGCATGTGTTAGGAACTACTTGGGTGGATCTGGGGATCCCAGGATGAGCTGCAAAGGGAGGTCAGTGCCCAAACCAGTAGGGGCAGCGCAGCATGGCTGGGAAGGGCGGCCTGAGGCTCACCATTGGTGTACTGGGCGGGGAAGTATTTCTCATGCCTCCCACTTTATTGAAAAATTAGGCAGTGTAAAATCATCACTACATCCTCGTGCTAGAAAGGGAAAGCAGGCCGAGGGGTCAAGCAGCTCAGATGGGAAAGGACAGCATTAACCACACAGTCACTGACACCCTTGATGCCCCACTGCCCTTCCTCCCTGCCTACCTGAAGGTGCCATTTCTGTGGTGTGAACCACAGCACCCCAGACTGAGAGTACTCACACCTGCAGACTAAAACCACCACACTGGAAGTCGGAGACCAGGAATGATGTCCCCATTCTGGCACAGGGTGGCTAAGTGGCCCAGGCCCATCACTTTAACCCTGGACCTTAAAAGCCACAGCACAGAGCATTTAGGAGACAGAAGAATTTCATACAAGATAATTCACATTAAGCCATCACCACTGTACCTGGAATTCATTTATTACATTAGCTTTGAAAGTGATAGGACGCCGAATAAGTGGAATTGAGAGCATACAAGTTTCCAGGAAAATAAAAGTTAGAAAAGAGTGAAAATACAGTCCTATGCTGGGGCGAGCTAGCCTGGGGGAAGGGGTGTCCCAACCAGGAGAGCCATCGGAGGCCAGACACTGGAAACCTGGAAACGAGGGGCTCAGAGAGGGAGGCATAGATCCCCAAAACAGCACTTTCTGCATAGTTTTGGGTGCCAGTCTTTCTACCAGCAAAATGGGCCTAACACCACCGACCTCTTACATTTGGGTCAAGATCAAGTGAAGAAGCCTTTGTCAAGCACCTGGCAGAGAGCTTGGAGCATAGTAGGCATTCAGTAAATGAGAGCTACCTTTTCTTTCCTTCTCACAGCAGCAGCTAAATTTTAAAAGAGCAGTAATATGGCTCCCAAGCCAGGTGGTAATCACACAATACAATATACAGCTGCCGCATTATAGCATTGTATACTGAAACCTATATAATTTTACTAACCAATGTCACCCCAATAAATTCAATGAAATGAAGCACTACTAACGGTAGTAAGATTATGACAGAGTAAGCCCGCAGAAAGGAGCCTGAGCCCCGAATGATGAAGACTGACTACACACACATTCAGGCCCAGACTCGCAGGACAACAGTGTTACAATCATTTCTCTGGAGAGAGAGGCAGCTTAGAGATGGGTCGATGAGGCCACCCCCACACTGAGACAAGGGATCTGTGGGCCTGAAGCATCTCAGCTTTGCCTGAGGTAGACAAATGTTCCCATCTTATCAGTGGATTTCTTTTCTAATTAAAATGCATGAAATCCTGTAAGCTCCAGGTGCCCAGAGGAAGGGGGAGAGTGGGAAGGAGAGAGCAAGAACAGTAAGCTACAAAGAATTAAAATCCAGCAAAAGAGGTTATTGCCTAAAAATATATGAAAAGATCGTGATTGACCCAGCAGGAATGAGCTCTATGGAGACTCAGAGACAGCCAATTAGGAGAGGAGAAAAAAAGACAAGCATGAATGGCCAGCCCGGGGGCCCTTCCCCAAGAGGGTGGGGGCTCACTGTTTGGGGCTGGTGGCCCCTAATTTCTTCCTGTGTCAGCTGGCACCTTCCAAGTGATGACATGGTAGGGAGCCAAGAAGTTGCTCTATTAAGAACTATAGTTATAATAGTAATAGTGGACCTTCACTGTGTACTTCTTTCACACCAGCACTTTGCATTCATCATCTCATTCCTTAAAACAGCTCTTAATTTGATGTAATGATTATCCTCATTTCACAGATGGGGAACCTGAAGCACCAAAGAGGCAACTTTCTTGGTCCTCTTAGCTAATAGATGATGAAGATCAAATGTAACCACTAATGGACAGTTACTAAATGCCAGACACTGTGCTCACTCTTTATATCATTTTATGTAATCCTCATACAACCCTAGGAGGTGGCTATAGTCATGATACCCATTTTATAGAAAAGTAAGCTGAGCTTCAGAAAAGTTAGGTTCAAGGTTATGCGGCCAGTAAGTAGGGGAAATAGGATCAAACCCGGAATCCAAGCCCACTTTGTCAAAGGCTGTGCTCTGCACACCACGTCAACTAAACAGCTGAGCAGAAAGGGGAGGCAAGGTCTCGTGACTGGACCCTCACCAGCTCTGGAACAGGCCCTAGAACTTGCACTGCAGACAAGCTCCCAGGACATGGATGCACCTGGTGCTGGTCTGGGATCTTACTTGGAGAACAGCCAATCCAGGGAGAGCGGCCTGAAGAATGAATGTGGGGCGGTGGAAAATGGGATGAGGTTCCAACCATCACTTTGTACAGATGCAGCATTTTGTGACCCAGCCCCGGTCCTCTGACTGACCTTCCATCCTGCACAATCCCGGGTTGGATGCCTTGAGTTCTGGGAATCTTCTCCCCAAACTCCTCCTGAACTTTGAGTTAGTTATACTCTGAAAGGCATGTGTCCTCTCCAGAACCAGCATCACATTGCACTGAAAGGCACAGTCCACAGGTGTGCCCCCACTAGGAGATCTAAGGTCTAAAATTAAGGTCCAATATCACGTGCAGTCTTGACATATGAAACAGGGAGGACTTCTAATGACCTAACCACAGGTTTGCTGACACAAATAAGGTACCCTTTGTCAATGAGACCAGACACAGTTCCTGCTTATCCCTGAGTAGTGGGTTTCAGTTCCTTGCCAGTTCACTGCATAGATGCAACCCTCACATGGCCCCATGTGGCATGTAGCACCCTGCCCCCACCCCCATGCTGTGAATACAGTGACTAACATACTGCTGTGGGTCTCATCTGTGCAATGTCAGGTATCATGTGTCCCCATCCCCATAACTGTAGGGTGGGGACCTCACCAACACCGTAAAAGCAATCAAAGACACATGAGATTGAATTGTTTCAAAACCTCACAGCGACCCCTCATTTTGTTTTTTTAATTTTGGGGTTTCTTTTTTTTTTGACAAATGGAGAAACTGAGGCTTGAGAGTTAACGTGACTAGCCAGGCCTGTTCCCTGCCAGCCCACAGCAGAGGGACAATGTCCTTGGAGAACACGGAGCTGGCCTTGCTAAGTAAGCAGGGCTCTGTTCTCTGGACCACCCTGCTGGACCTACCACACCCCATCTCAGGGGCCCAGCAGCTGCAGCAAGGGAAAAGGAGGGGAGGAGAAAGAAACACAACATATCAGAAGGCAAACCATGTGGTTATTATTTCATCAAGCTTATTTCAGCATGTGTATGTGTTTATGTGTGCACCATGAGTAGTGCTATAAAATAAAATGATCGCCGTGGGTCTCCATGGAAGGTTTGAAAGCCACTGAGTCAAGCTATTTGCCTGAGGTCATACAGTTAGTGATTTGTGGAGTCGCAGTTCAAATTCACAGAGTCTGTCTCCAGAGCCCACGCTCTGGACCTCTAAACCAGAGCTGTCCAATAGAAATATACAATAAACCACATATGTAATTTAATGTTTTCTAGTACCCACATTTAAAAAGTTAAAAAGTCACATTTAAAAATTAAATTTTCAAGCCCTGGCTGATGTAGCTCAGTAGATTGAGCGCAGGCCTGTGAACCAAAGGATCGCGGTTCGATTCCCAGTCAGGGCACATGCCTGGGTGGCAGGCCAGTTCCTGGCGGAGGACACATGAGAGGCAACCATACACTGATATTTTTCTCTCTCTCTCTCCTTCCCTTCCCCTCTAAAAGATAAATAAATAAAATTCTTAAAAAGTTTTTTAATTAATTTTTTAAATATTTTATGTATCTCAATATATCAAAAAATATCATTTCAACATGTGAACATTAATTTTAAAATCAAGTCAATACAAAGTGGGCTTTTTTAAACTATTTTTGTCCTAAGTGCAGGTAATCTGGTGTGCATCTTATATTTCCAGCACATCACAGTTCAGACTAGCCTCCCTTCAACTGCTTGGTGCCACATGCAGCTAATGGCTGTCATATTGGACGCGACAGCCCTAAATTGCACCATCTCTGATATCCCTTTAGACCCTGGGCCCTCCTCCTCAGATTTCATGAAAAAAGAAAAATCCTGTCATATTTCAGTGACCTCCTTCATGCAGTTTCCAGAGCATCTAAGCCCAAACCCAGCGCCTATGGCTATCAGTTTTCTCTTACCTTGGCTCCTTGTAGATTGCATATCCTCGCTAAGCCTTCTGGGAGAAGAACCGGGTGGGAAAAACCATAAGCCAAGATGTGCAGCAGCCTGGTGAGGACAAGGCCTAAGCAATCAGAATCTGTGCGGGGCTGTGACCCTCACGTGCTGTTTGCAAAGCTACAGGCTCTCTAAAGGAAAACATGCATGTTCCTTCCTACTCAGCTTTGCAGAGACACATTTGATCCTTCACACTCAGCCCGGACAGAAACCAGCTGACCCCATTTCCATTTCTTTGCCAAAACAAGCGAACTGGGGAACTGCAAAAAGGCTGGCGTCTGGAGAGTGCTTAGAAGAAGAGGTGACTTCAGAGCGGCCTGGGAGATAATCTGATAAATATCACACATAAATACGCAATGACGATGTAGGAGAGGCTCGAAGCCCCAGGCAGCCATTACCCAGGCGTGCTCCTGCGTGCTGAGAGAGAGGCCCGGCTCAAGCAGGAGGAAAGGCTCGCTGCCTGTCAGCGGCCAGGCCTGGGGAGCCAGGGGCAGGCAGCATCTGCTTCCTTCCAGCTCTTTGCAATGTCTCCTGGACCCCTGCAGTCCACTGAGGAAGAGAGACTTTCAGTCCATCAGTTTGGTTCCTGAAGCACTGGGAGTACTGAATAGGAGAACACCCACTGTGGAGGAAACTGGAAAATGGAGCAGGGGCTGGGAGAAAGCCATTGGGCACTTTCACCTGGATGTTGGGTCAAGAACAAAACTGGAAGTCCATGGGGTGCTGGTTCATGGCAGCAGAAAGGATCAAAATTCCTCCACCACTCATTGGCTCTCTAGTCATTAAGCAACTACTGGGGGCCAGGCACCCTACTGGGTCCTGGGCACTCAGAGGTAGGCTGCCTGCCCTCCTTATGTCCAGCTTGCACACCAGCCAACAGCATAGACTACAGAGAACGCAGTGCTGCAGGGGCGGCAATCGGGGTGCAAACACAGGATGGTGGGGGCCTGGAGAAGAGAACAGTCAATGTGCCCAGGGAGGGGTGGCTGACTGCTGCACACCGATGCCTACCGCTCTTTACAACTTACAAGAGCTTCTCATGAGCGATCTAGTCAAGGCTCATGATATTTCTTAGGTGTGGTAGGATACACATTTCATCACTGAGGAAACAGACCCACAAGTCAAGGTAGTCATTTACACAATGGAGATAAAGCTACCTACCTCATGAGGCACAGAAAAGGCATTAGGTAAGCGACAGCCAAGCATGATTCTTCTGTGACAGAGGTGCCAGGCACAGCTGTCTGGCCCTCCTGCTCCTTGTCAGAGGAGATTCCCTGCCCCCAGACCGCAGGTCCGTCCCACAGCCTCTGCCTGGGAGGACAGCTGCCGCTGCCACATGACCACAACAATCAGAGTTCCCTCCCTAGGAAGGTCCAGATGCTTTTTCTCCTCTCTGCGCACTACCTGGACTAAAAGGTTATATAAAGCCACCTAGACTGCTATTTCTCCCACATTCCTGGAAAAGCAAAAGTCACTAATCTACTCATAATAGCCAAAACATGGGGACAACCCAAACGTCCCTCGGCTGATGGATAGACAGAATATGGTATAGTGGAATATAGTCAGCCACGAAAGGAATGAAGTACTGATACCTGCCACAACACGGATGAATCATTATGCCAAGTGAAATAAGCCAGACACAGAAGGCCACATGTTATATGATTCCATTTATACAAAATGCCCAGAAGAGACAAATGCAGAGAGACAGAAAGCAGATCCGTGGTTGCCGGGGGCTGGAGAGGAGGAGTAATGGGAGGTGGCTGCTTACTTTGCAGGGGGTTCC
This sequence comes from Anoura caudifer, assembly GCA_004027475.1. Classification (NCBI taxonomy): domain Eukaryota; kingdom Metazoa; phylum Chordata; class Mammalia; order Chiroptera; family Phyllostomidae; genus Anoura; species Anoura caudifer. The sequence continues at coordinate 9,700 of PVKU01004293.1, read as the reverse complement.
TTTGGTGGGGGGGATAATGAGAAATTCCAAACTAGACCTCAGTGCACAACTCTGAACGAACTGCCAGCCACTGAATGGTACACTTTCAAATGGCAAAAATGGTGAATTTTTATGTTCTGTGAATTTTACTAGATAAGAAATAACACTAGCCTACATTGCTCTTTAAAAAAAAAAAAAAAAAAAGCTGGTTTGGGTAAGTTTGCATCCATAACAACTTAAAACCACTGACTAAAACATGAGGATGGCAAATGTCTGGTGTCGTGTCCTGCAGACTGCCGACCGGCCGGCTCCCTCCCTCCACACCACACCTTCCCTTAGCGTGGCGGAGGGAAGGCTTCTGCACCTCTTACAGACAGCTGGCTGCTTCCCCACACCTGCCCGCAGGCGGTGAGCATCCATCCAGGGGTGTGTACTTTGGGTCCCATCAGCAGAAACCAGTCTTTATGAAGATGTTAGGCCTCTTTGCTTCCCTGCTTTGGTGAGGATTCTTAATGGCTGTAAGGTGCATATGTCATTTCTCAGCAAAATCTAATATTTATGTCATTTCCAGGCAAAGAACATTGGAGGCTCCTGTAATGTATCACTCTTCATTTCACTCTACAGCATGGGCCGGACAAACGGCTCAGCCATTTGTCACTTTTCCCTCCCCCACCTCCCAGGTGTGCGGTCAGTCAAGCCACAATCTCAGGGCCTGAGCGAGACGCCAGGACAAATATCGGACCAGTGTGGCAGAAACCTCTCACTCCCATGTTTCACAGAATCTCAAAACCAGGAAAGACCTTGAAACTTTCAAAAGTCACAGAACTTTTGTACAAAAAAAAGAAAACCTCAAATCTTTGATTTAGCTATAAAGACTGAACGTTAAATTTCTTTGTGCCAGTAATTCTTCTTGTTACAGCTGAAATGATATTATGAATAGCTAAAGTTTAAGGAAGCAAAAACGGTGGCGTGGGTAAATATTCCCTACTTGCAAGTTGCTTGCAAGATGAGAGGGCATGTGAGCGTGCGACACGTACTAGGTTCGCACTTTACCTGCGTTATCTTGTGCGCTGGGTAGTATTATCTCTTAACAGATGAAGGAACTGAAGCTCAGAAGGCTCCATGTCACATACCAAGTTCCAACATTAAGTTAGTGGAAAAGGCAGGTCTGATCTCAAAACTCTATATTTTAAGCCACCATATAATAGAATGATTATATATAATGATTATATAATAATGAACATTTTAGAGCTGCATACTGAATGGAAGATATACTGCTTTATACTTTTCAAAGACACACTACTTTATACTAGGAACGCCTTAGGTACAGGCATTGAGAGACGTAGCACTTCTGAGATGAGGAAGGTGATAAAGGGTTGGAGACAACAGGTGAGATTCATAGGCAGGGTGGGCTTGGAAGAATAGGCTGTATTGTCACAATTAACAGGAAAGTGAAGGGGTAACATGGGATTGAAAAAAACAGCAAGGCAAAGGCACGGGAGCAGAGGGGTGATGAACAGCTGGCTGGGGAGAGATGTGAACCTCTCCCTTCCCCATTTGGAATGTGGTCACTAATTATCACAAAGATACTTGCTTCGGGGTCGTTCCCTTGTGAAACCAGTAACAACAACAGCACCAGCTACCATTCAATGGGCAGCTTATTATGTGTGGTTCTCTCAAAGCTAAATGAGCCCCCAGCTCCTCAGGTGAGCCATGGGACCAGGGCCTACACCCTTGGAGCATCATATAGGAACTGACCCTGGTCTCAATACTGCATCAGAGATGGACATGATGACCAGTGAGGACCAACGACACACATTTTCCCTGAAACAATACAGGGGTTGGAGCTACTGCCACCTTCTTGGTGAAGAGATGCAAGTTTCCGCAAGTGGTATTGGAGCCCCATTTCCATCCTCAATCCTGGGCTTTTATTACAGTGAGCAACAAACTGCCTTTGGCTTATGCTCATTTGGTCTCTTCCAACTGAGGAAATCCTAATCAATACACTCGTGAATGTACCTCATTTAACCCTCACAACACCATGAGGTAAGTCTTATTAGCAGGTCCTGCCCCCGACACTTTGAGAGATATGGAGCCAAGGCACAGGGCAGTCAAGTCACTTGCCAGCCAGGAGACGCTGGACTTGAACCCAGACACTGTGGTTCCAGAGCCAGCACTCCCAGCCCCCATACCAGCTGGCTGGAGCTGAGCTTCCTTCTTATGAAAACATGGCTCTCTGCAAAGCCTAAAATGAGTCTTTTCACTCAATATAGTTCTGAAGGCTTAAAATATCTTAGAGAGTGTAAATTTTCTCAAGCTTCTTTAGGTTTGCGATGATCCCTTTTTGGCTTCAGTTGTCTCCCTGAAAAGAATCATTTAAGCAATAAAAATGTCTCTCCCCAAGTCATCCTTCAACGACTGATACTTCACTGTCCCGAAAATTACAGGAAAAAAATAACAATGACAGAAGCAGAGAGCTCTGGGATGCTGGAATGGATTGGAGGGGAGGAAAGAGGAAACCCTGAATGACTGTTTTATGTGTCAGCGACAGGAACCTGGGATCAACACCTGATGGTAATTTTAGAAGTCTACCTGTTAGTTAAAGCGTGCTTTGTTTATCACACAAAATCTTGGACGGGTGGCAAGGGGAGCCACAGATGCTACTTCCTAAATGCTTCGGGTATTAAAAAATAAAATAGCCCTGGCCAGTGTGGCTCAGTTGGTTGGAGCATCATCTCATACACCAAAAAGACACATGCCTAGGTTGTGGGGTTGTGGGTTCGATCCCCAGTTGAAGGGCATAGGGCAGGCAACTGATCAACGTTTATCTCTCTCTCTCTCTCTCTCTCTCTCTCTCTCTCTCTCTCTCTCCCCCCCCCTCTCACTAAAATTCAATGAGAATTAATAAAATAAAACAAAACTGGGTAATAGGACAATTTGACACGCACACCTTATCTAGGCAGTCTTCTCTCTGTGTTCAGTTTTTTAGCAATGGCCAGAGGCTGAGAAACTCCTTAAGGACAAGTGAGAAGTAGCCATCGGAATGAAACAGAAGGAGACTGCGCCAGGCAGTAACCACGGCCTCCAAGAACTAAAAGCCCTTTTGGTTTTCCCAGTGAGTGTCGAAGGTGCGCTCCGGCCATGAGCACAGCTCCGCTCAGTCAGAGACATGCAGGCAAGTGGCCTAGGAGCAGCAGAGAACTGCTCTAGTTGACAACCACTAATTAATTAGAACTTCATGTCACCAAACATAAAATGGCCCATTAAGACTATTGTTTTGATGGATACCGTTAAATGGTGAAGAGATTGTACCGCACAGGGAGTGAGAGCGTGGGCTTCGGAATCAGGAGGAGTTGGATCTCCACCTCAACTTGGTGAGTCTGTGAGTGGGATGTTGAATATGCTGCCTAACCTCACAAGCCTCAGTTCTCCATCTGTAAAGTTGAAACAGTGCCTGCTTCGTAGGGCTATTGTAAGGGTTAAATGAGAAAAAACACTTAGCATAGTTTCTCATCCAGCGTTAAAAGCAACAGAAGATTAACCATCATTATTTTATTAGCATTATTAATAAAGTTTAAAATTCCATATAACTGCAAAAGCAATAATGCCCTTCCCCATCATAATCCATGTCTGAATGTTTCCTGGAAAATGTTGTCAGTATAAAAATCTAGCCTTGAACATCAATAGTTTTTTAAGGTTTTTTGTTGTTGTTGTATTTTCATTATTCTTACTAAAATGCAGAGTTGTGAGTATGTCTGAACACTCCCCAGCACATGTTGACAATACAAAGACTTGGACTCGATTTGACTACTGTGAAACTTTAGGTGCCAACAGATGGGCGGGTTAGACACGCGCCAGCATCGCTGCCAAGCCTGGCCTCTTTCCAGCACAACCCTTTACCATTGCCTTTAAGGTGATCCTGCGGGACACTGAGACTTCAGTCATGCATTAGTCATGGCCATTCTCTCCCAAGGACCATCCCCTGTCATTTGTATTCTGTCCAAATGATTGGGAGAAAACATGTTTTGTCACCCATAGCTCTAAGAATAATTCTGGCAAACCCTAGAACTTAACAGCACCTCCTCGGCCAGAAATCTCTGTTTGTGACCAGACATTATGAAAGCCCCAAGGCAGGGAGCCTAGCAGGGGAGGAGGCGTTATCAGAGGAGTCAGGCAATTTAACTAATTGTAGCTCTAGGCACAGCGGCTCCTTGTCTGTTTGTCTTGTTGGCCTCAAAGTAACACCCTCCAAAGGAATCTATCTTGATTACAGTAATTCACATGAATTTCCTAATGTCTGAAACTCAGCAGCTCTCAGTGCCCACGCCATGCGATTGGATATATAATTATACACCATCCAGTGGTCATCTGATTGTCTCATAAGTTTCAACGTGGAGAAGACAGAGCACTAGGCCAGGAATCGGAACATCAGGTTCCAGCCTCGGTTCTGTACTGACGCTCACGAGGCCGTGGGCATGCACAGCAGCCGTGGAGATGGGCTGCTCAGCTGCAAGGGGTGTAATTATCTGGTAGACTGCATGCAGCTGCAGTGTCTTCAGGACCCGCCCCAGCTTTTGAGCTAAGGTCGTGCTGTTCCAGGCAGTCCCCAGCCAGAGGCTGAATGTGGCAATGGACCCAGGGCCTGACCATGTCCATTCAACATCAGATGCTTCCATTGGACAATCTGTGCCCTGTTGCTCCTGGACAATGTCCCATATGCACTGTGGTCTGAGGCTTTCACCGCCCCACCCCCAATCCTGCTTTCCCTCTTTTCTTAGGTGTCAGACAGACACCGAGATCACAAGCTTTCCCTGATCAATCTGCTTCCTCCCCACGTATCTTTCATGAACGTTACCAGTGGACTGTGCTCCAAACTCAGTCTCATCATCTCCATCCTAAAACACCCAACTCACACAGAATTAACTTTTCTAAACCTCTGCTGACATTTTTTTAAAGCAGGCACCATTATAATGAGGAGGAGGAGGAAAAGGAACAGGAGAAGAACACAACAGTTCTGCAGGTTACTATCTTGAGGTACACAAAGAGATGGGAACCCATCACTACACCACTCCCTCCAAGGAATTCTTTGCATTGGGGGATGGGTGAGAGCACAAAAGCAGAGGAACTGCCCTGGCTGGTGTAGCTCAGTGGATTGGGCTCAGGCTGTGAACCAAAGGGTCACCAGTTTGATTCCCAGTTAGGGCACATGCCTGGGTTGCAGGCTGGGTCCCCAGTGGGGGCTCATGTGAGAGGCAACCACACATTGATGTTTCTCTCCCTCTCTTTCTCCCTCCCTTCCACTCTCTCTAAATGAATAAATAAAACCTTTTAAAAAAGCAGAGGAACTGTTTCTGAGTTTCTAAGGTGTACCTTTTGAGTCATAAGAACCAGACTTTTTGATGTTCATACATCTAAGCCCTGAGGTATTAGAGACAAAGCTTGTGCCCTAAAAAAGTAGATTTGAAAGAGAAATTGCTGCACCTTGTGATCACTTACAGAAGGACTGAGTGAACTGAAAAAAAAAAAAGGAGAAGAGGGTAGGGTAAGGAGGTGGTCAGTGGAGCTTGGCATTAAAGGGATTGGACAAGGGACTGAACCTTGGAGGAACCACCCAAGGTCAATCAGTGTAACCATCATCATGAGAAGAACCACACAGCTTCCCTTTGAGAAAACAGCAGCCTTCTTCCAGCACTTGGGGCCCTAACCCACTGACCACCCAGCTTCTTCCAGGTGAGCCCCCTACATGGCCAATTCAATGGACATCCTGAGTTGTCCTCTCTCTAGGCAACCTCCCACTGATCACAGCCAGCAGGAGTGTCACCTCCTGGGTAGTGAGACTTTGATGTCCATCCAGTTTCCCCTCCATGGATGGTGCTGGATGGTGGTGTGAGAAGAACCACCCCCAGCCCAACTTAAGGCAGTGATGAAACAGAACTGGTGATAATAATTATTGTGTATAGTTCTATATGCCTGAATGTATGCCAGGCTCAGTGAGTTGTTCTTTCTGGACAATACCCCACGACTCTTCACGACAGCCCCATGAGGAAGGTAACAACACTATCTTCTTTTTGCAGATAAAGTAACTGAGGCTGCAGGACTTGCCCAAACTCACTTAGCTACAAGGGGAATAGCAGGTCCCTTCCAATCTATGACATTCTAAATCTTGAGGACAAGAAATGTCCCAGACTCTTCTGCCTCCTCCCTCTCTCCCATAATACTCAGCCTAGTGCTACACACTTTGGAAGAGTCTCAATAAATATTTTGTGATTTGACCAACCAATTTATTTTTCCCCTCCAAGGAGGGGGGAAAAACAGCTTGAAATGTGTATCTCCATTTTCTCCAACCCAGCAGAACTGGAGCAGCTGCCTGGAAGGAGGCGGGAGGCAGAGAGTGTACCTCCACAGAAGAGATCATATTTCAGTCTTTTCATTTCATTTGACAGGAGAAATACTGATTAAAATCAGCTGCACGTGTCACAAAAGGGTAACTGGGTTCTTCATTTTTCCCGTGCGGAGAGACAGCCCCAAGTGTGCTCAGGGAGAGAACTCCTCGTGCATAAAACTGCTAATAGACACCATCTATCTGATGAATGTCTTCTTAATAATTTATATCACTTGATCTATTTTCAAAGGTTAGTCTTACATTAAAATTACAATTCTGAATAGGTCAGCCTGTTACTTAAGGATAAATTATTTCACCCCTTTGTGTTAGTGTTGTGTTTGGATAATGATGAGGTTTTCATTTCAAGCTGCCAATGAAACCATGAAAACAAATTGCTTGCTTGACCTAGCCCCTCTCACCCCAAATCTTCTTCCTTGGTCCATACTGACTCACTGTCAGTCTCCAGCCTGTGCGTTTCAAGACACTGTATTCCCCATCTTGCCTTCTGGTGACTTTTCTGCATTTTTCTCCCCACATTGTGTCTGGCCAACTCCCCCTGCATCCTCTCCTCACCCCCACCCCCCGTTTCCAACAAAGAACAACTGATTCTCAGGCCCTCCCACTGGACACTCAGTCTACATTTATTTGTCTCCTCACTGGTCCACTCCATTTCATTCTGAACAGGTAACACTTGTAAAGGAGGTCCACGTAGCTTTCCCCAGGCTCTGACTCGTCAGTCACTTAGCAAAGAAGAACAGCGAGGCCCTATCGCCAGTGGAAAGAAGAGCAGAGAAAAGCTGGTTTGAGTCCTGTGAAATCCAGGTGGTGAACCACTCCCGATTCCAGCCCTCTCAGTGTGATGGAAAGAACACAAGCTCTGAAGTCAGACGGTCCTGGGTTCGAATCCAATATTCCTCATCACTCAGCAATCTGGGGGAAGAAAATCTCTGAGAGTTGGTTTCTTCTTCTATGAAATGAGGATGATAATACCTTACTCAGAGGATTTTGTTAGAGTTGACAAGGTAAAGTGGGAAGAATGTCCCATATAATACAAACACAATAGGAGGCAGTTAATAAGTTTTTTAAATGGATTATGGGTACGTGGATGATCAATAAATAACTATTGTCATTGTCGTAAAAATAACTAGTAAAGAAAACTTTGTCAGGCCAAGATGACTAAAACTGGCTGGTTGGAGTAAAACAAGAAGTCGACCGTGTTGAATGATGGTTCAAGAGTGTGGGGCCCTCAGCCCCGGCTTTGAACCCTGACCTGGCCACTAACCGCTATCTAACCTTTGACAAGTTGCTTAACCTCCAATTTTCTATTCTGTAAATGTGACAAATAAGGCTTCCACTCCATTGGGCCTGGGGAGACTTAGATGAGAAAATAGCTGGGAAAGACTTGGCACAGTGCCCAGCATAGAATAAGTCCTTTAGCAGCAGAAGGCAACATTGCTAAGATGAATAAATGTAAAACAGAGCAGAACGGTCTCGGTTGTAGCTGCCACGTGGCACAATTGTCGAGGTCAATTGAAAAAAATGCTCTGTGACCAGAAAGTATATCAGTACATAAGGAATTTTTTATTACTATTATTGGCATACTGATGGGCTGAATAAACGACCAATGAGAACAAGCACATGCTCCACGAGGCCTTGCTCTAATCGACAAGTACCCACATGCGCAGATGCCAGAGAAAGGTATAGGGTTGGTTTGCTTAATTAAAGGATAATTTCTGTTGTTGCTCTGAGTGTAGAGAGTCATAAAGTGTGGATGTTTAGGAGAGAGAGGCTGAAGTAATGTGCAGAGAACTTAACTGATACTCTAAAGCTGTTGACTGTAAATATGCTCAGGAGGTAGAAAAGTTCACACTGTTTTATGGCAGGAAGGCTTTTTATCGGTAACTTCATGTAATTCTGAGATTGGAAGAATCACTGGGCTGGACGTTTGCTATGTATCTGGCAGGGAGCGTTTCCTGCTTCCCACTTTGAGGAGGCCCCGCCACCCCCACTTCCAAGCCACTGGCCATGAATTTCCATGTTCCAGGTAAAAGGTTTTCTCTGAAGAGGCCAAGAGAAGGTGTGCCACACTCCCAGGGGTGTCCATCACCCATCAGCCTGTGTTTCTTAGGGTTCTTTCAGCTACTGGCATCAGAGAAGCCCTCTACCCAGCCATGCTGGGGGAGGTAGGGAGCTGACTGGGGTCAGGCCTCACAAACTGACACGAAGGGACATGTAGACCCCCTTCAGTCACCAAGGTGCTTGCTGCTTCCTGCTTCTCACAGGCACCTTCACATGCATGCTCCTTGACTCTCTCTCATTGGTCTCGTAGTGTCTCTGCTACTTCACTTCCTCGTGTGGCTGCTCCATTCTCTCTCAGCAGGCTGGCTCCTCCACTCCATCATGACGGTGCCAGGGGATGGTTGCACCTCAGCTCCCAAGTTTGACTGAAGAGTTCTCACAGCTAGCAGAGAACTAGCCTCCCAGGCAAGAGGCTACTGGGTCAGGTGTCCGTCATCTTCATCTACTGGTTCATGTAGTCACAATGTGGCTGCCAGTCCCTTCTGAGGCTCTTTGCAGAGACAGGTCACAGGCTGGGCAGATACCCTAATAGGCATCTACCACAGTGAGGAATGGAAAACAGGAAGGTGAGTGTTTAATTCCTGGAGATGAGGTGTAACCATGGACTAAAAATGGTCAACTCAGAGAGTCAATACTCACAACTTTCCAGCTCCATAGACTTAATGGAGCTAAGAGGTATGTGTGGCTCCCAATCCAAAGGCCACCTCCCATGGGTGCTCAGAGGAGACAGGAAGCATGTCCCATTGACCCTTAAATTCTCCTCCAGCAATGGCTCAGTCTGGCATCGACTTTGTCACATTCAGTAAGTATGACAAGTATCTTGCGGTAAGCATATTACAGCACAGATGGAAATGCTCATTTAGGTCAATGTGGGCTTGCTCTTTCTGCTTTGTTCCACAGCCACAGACAGAATCTGAGGACCTTACCTTGACCTAAGTTAAATCCACCCCACAAAAAACTAATCAGGTTAATTGTCAATTGTGTTGCTGATGGATTTTCATAAAAACCCCTTCCTTCAAAGAGTAGTATTGTAAAAGCATTATCTCATGATTCATTTGGCTTCATAAGCCAAGGGCTATTTCTTGCCATGCTACAGCTGACAAAACTTCCTCAGAAGAATGAAGTGATTTCCCAAAATCAACTGACTAGTAAATGTCAGGGACAATAATAAAAATTCTTATCTTCTCATTTGTAATCCAATTGCCTTCTTGTTGCCCTGCTTTGCTTCCCCTTCAGGCAAATTGCTTGGGTTTTTTTTTT